>CM053786.1:403560544-403693044 GCA_028749045.1 Cupressus sempervirens
AAACCTAATTGTCTCTAAACTTAGAGAGTGGGTGACCACCGCACTAGTTTGTCCAAGACCCTCTCATAAGGCGTTCTCACTAACTATTTTAGCAAAAACACCTAGCCACTTCCTCTTACAAACTTTTCTCCTCTAAATTTTCTATATTTGACTTAGTTGGGGCATGGGATAAAACACATGTGACAACTCCAAATTCGAATTGATGGAAGAATGCATGGGTAAAGTGGCCCCTTGGTTGTCTAGATACTCACATGGTCAAAATTTGGTCTCTAACTTGATATACTATCATATGGGTGACTTATTTTAACATAAAAGACATCTTGGGACCACCTAATGACCCCTCAAAACCCTAGCCAAGTCCAAATTCGGATTTCCTTTGATTATGACCCATCCTACCCCTTGTCAAGTGGATTTTACTTACTCATTAATAGGGTAATTAATTTTAGGTTAAATTGCCACCATGATCAAAACCCTAAATGACTTGTCAATTACACACAAGTCCACAACTATCAAGTGAGACATTAAAGCACATTCCACATCAGCATGTCATGCCCCTAATGCACCTTAATGATTACACATTTCCACATGCAAGAAAACTAACCTTAATGATTACACATTTCCACATGCAAGAAAACTAACATTTACAAAGAAAAATACTTTCACAATGAGGATTTTTGAATCTTTCAAAGATTCACCTTGGTTAAATGGTGTTCACAAAGGTTTGGAATTTGTTTCCCACAAGAATTTTTATGGTTCCACTTCCTGGACATTAAACTTGAGCATTAGTAGTCCAAGGAGGTCATATAAAACATATACATAATAAATTCATATAAAAAAATCCATATTAACATAATTCAAATTAAATTTCCTTTCTTAATCAATTCAAATAAATCATTCAAGATGTTAGAATATCAAATTTGCATATCATAGACAATCATAATCAATTTAACATCCATTTGCATATCATAAATCATCAAAAATCCATTAAAAATTTGTTTTCATATCATAAATCATCATAATAAAATTAACATTTCACATTTCATTATTTTCTAATGCTATCTTATCATAAAGTCGTATCCATATGTGTTTGATCATTCCATTCAAAATATCAAGTTAATAGTACATATCATAAATGCAAAACACTACTGAAATATCAAAATCAATAGATAATGCAATCCACTATCCATATATGTATCAAATAACTATCAAAATATCAAAGTCTTGAATATCAAAATGCTAGTAACATGTCTATGCTATGATAGGTCGAGGTGAGGCCTCACATTTTGAGATAGCAAGCAGATTCAACATCTTATCCAAAATTGGTCAAAGCAACAAAGACCTCCTCATAAACACTCACATTTATCTTCTATTGAGTGGATTTGAGTAGGTTTTAAGATCACCCAAAACCTTGGAGTTGATTCCAGATTAGCTTTGCAAGAGAGGAGTTTGAAAGGATTCCTGTCGTTAAACATTGTGCAAAATAACAACTCAACAAGACAAAGTGCTCTTCTTATTCAATTTCTTTCTTCTCACTCCTACCACCATTGTTTTAGTTCTAGTCTTCTTCAACATTGATGGGGATCCTTCTATTTGAGTTGAGGCTTCTTTGGGTTAAGCTTAGGTTTCTTCAGGATGAGCCTCTTTTGGCTGGGATTCTTCTTCTTAAGTATCCTTCTTCCTCTTCTTCCACTCCACCTTGTCACTATGGATTCTTTCTCATGCTTATACATGGTCTCTAGTCTCATAGGGGACTTTTCTTGGTATGAAAAAATTATGACCTTAGTTATTTTACCTTTCTTGGACCTCACAGTTGCTTGAAAAGTTTTTAGATTGGGAACTTGCTCCAAGTGAAAAAAATTATTTACCCAATCCTTAGTCAATTGAATAACATCCCTTGCCTGATGTTGTATATCATCATTTTCTTCCTATCCAATTTTGGTGTTCATTATGAGTCTTTGAAAGATTTTTTCCCTATTATAGAGAGGATCCAATGCATCTGAGCTTTCCTTGTTCCATACCTTCAAAGGTATACTCAAGTTGAGGGCCCTTTCCATGAGTTTTAGAATAATCCTACAATAGTTTCTAATCCAAACATCATAGTCATCTATTTAGTTCATCCAATGATCTCAAATAGTGGCATTCGGTATGAACTCTCTTCATAATAAATGTTGGACCATCCCAATGTGGTCAAAATAGGGATGAGGCACTGGATAGTCATCCAAGGGATATTTGTCCCATTCTATTTCATAGGTGACAATATCTTTTTTTTTTCTTCACTTCAAAGGTCAATATAGTAATTGGCCACACCCACGTTTTCTTGTGATTCTTCCTCACTCTATCATAACCTAAGGTCAACTATATAGGAATCTCTAAGACTATAAGTCTATATGAGGGAATACGCAGAAGATTTTTGGGGAATAGGATAATTCCAACCACTCAGATGTAGGTGAACATGATAAACTAAATGAAGTAAGTTCCCACTTGTGCTACTTCGGTGACATCTTCCATAGACAACCTCTTAACATAATCCCCTTCAAGGAATTAGACTATAGCAAATACAAAACCTTCATTCATCAATCTCTATTTTAGGCTCTTGAATTGGAGCTTCTTTCACACCAATGCATACACTATTTGTGGCCAAGCTTTAGCATCCTTTATGCTCCCTCTCTTTACCAATTGGTCACATAAGCATTAATATACAGTTAAACTATTTCCTCCAACTCTATTCATGAACATAAAATTCATAAAAGAGATGCACATTCCGACAAGAAACACTACACATAGAATGAAAGCACCTATAGCATACTTTATTGCATCAAAATACTAGCCTTGAGTACATATTACATCTTTTTATTTATAAGAAACCCCATAATTAATGAAATTTTTGGATTTAAGGATTTTTCCTTACAAAATGCATGCTAACAACACTAATTTTAAAATAATTATGTACAGGTAGACTCCTAACTAGGTGCTAAGTAGGCCCACACTCTTATTTTTATTTATTACATGGTGCATTGACCTTTGCATGACTCAAAAACTTATAAAAAAGAACAAAATGAGAAGAGAGAAGATTGTAGATGATCTGTTATGGCTCCACTATGTGTCTCTATCAGTTAGACTACTGCCAAAACACATTTTTAGTGCATGAAATGCTCAAAAAATGGAACAGGCAATTAACTAGTGGTGCCACCATAATTGATCCAAAAATTTTGGTTCACCTACACACCTTTCAAAATGACACACCTTTGCACTAGTGCACCTATGCACCTTTAAAGGTGACATGACCAAAACTGATAAAAAATTCAAGTCCCAAAACCAACATTTGGGTTTTGTGACACTTCCATTAAAATGATGTTTGGATGCATCACCCTAAATATTTCTATGATGGCAATAATTTCTTAGGTATCTCAAAATTCTAGAGATTCATACTTAGTTCTTACTTCTTAGTGATATTCGTGAACTTCTTACCTAATCCTTGCAAAAACTTTTAGTTTGGAGTCTAACTCTTTAAATGCTTGTCTTGTCCAGAAAATACTCTTGACATCATCATCTAAGAATGTTGTTTCAAATAATGCTGAAAATTTTTGCACAACAACTTCAATTGATCATAATTGAGTCCTAGAGTTATCTTCAAAAATCTTCAAGCTGGCTACACTATAATATCTGTTAGATTCCAAAAACTAGTTGAGGGCCCTCTTTTGTACATCTTAAATATCTTTATATAACCTAATCATAACCATGTTACCAGTGATTATTATATCTATCCAATCATCCACTTTATCCAATCTTTTGCTAAATATATATATAGTAGAATTCAATATCTTTTGCCCTTGATAGTTGGTAATTCTTTCAAGTCGTTGGTCCAAGTGGCCACTTCATCTATTATCCCAAAATCTTGGTCCACTATTGTAACCAACCTATTAGCATTCTTCTATATGCCATACAATAATTTCATATTTGACTCAATAATATGTACCCCTCTATCTTCAAAACTATGATGTCATCTTTATCATGCATCTAAAAATGAGTCACTCTATTTAGTGGTCAAAGCTCCTTTGTTGAGGGTAGCTGATAAAGTGATGTCAAGATGGTCAGAGTCTAATGGGCCCACTACCTCCTTCACATAGTCCCATAACAAATCATTTTATTTTCTCAATTCCAAAAATTTTGCCTCATCTTAATCTAAGTGTCAGAACACTTTCTTAAGGCCTATAGTAGTCAAAAATTTGGTCATGTCTTTGGTGACCTTCCCTAAAACTACTTCTTTCATCTTATAATATTTGAGGGAAATATGATCTATATCCATGTGTGAAGGAGGAATATCAATATGTGATATCAAATTATCATTTTGATTCTTCATGACAAGGGCTACTTTCTTGGGATCACCCTAAATGGGTTTTTCTATCCTCATTACCTTCATTAAGGCCTCCAATCCTTCTACCTCTAAGGGATAATGCAGAATCTTCTTTGGGCACAACAGAGTTCAAACCACTAAGATGTAAGTGAATGTGTTAAACTAAATTAAGTGCCCACTTATGCTACTTTGGTGACAAATTCCATGGACAACCTCTTTGCATAATCCTCTTCAAGGAATCAAATTATAGAAAAGATAAAACCATCATTCACCAATCTCTATTTTAGGCTCTTGAATTGGAGCTTCTCCTACACCAACTGGGCATACACTATTTATGGCTAGGCATTAGTATCCTCCATGCTCCCTCTTTTCACCAACCCTAGATAGTTTTTTGGCTTTGCTTCTAGAAGATATACAATGTATGAAGTGATCTAATTTTAATGAGATGATTTGCTACTCCAAGTTGTTAGTAATGATTGTAGCCCAATTAATTAGCAAGCCTCTCCTCTTTTTGGTCTCTATGAAGTGGACCATGTTAGAAAGTAAATTCCACCAAGATAAATGAGAGGGGGGAGTGGGGGGGAGGGGAGGTGTGAATCAGTTAGTTATTAGATTAATAGAACTTTTATCAACCTTATTAAATCTTAAAAATCTAATCAATATCAACAACAACCATAAGAAGATACAAACACTATAACACCTGATAAGTTAGCTAGGGAAACCCTTGATCATAAGGAAAATTTAGTGTGGATGGTACTTAAAAATGATACATTAATATATAAGTTCCTTGTAAGAGGATGGATTTGTTAGAATGAATTCTTATGGTGTTCCTTTGGGGGAGTATCCTAAGAATTGGTGAGCAGGTGGCATGATTGATATGTTGCATTCATGACTGTGTTTATCATTGATGACAGCCTAATATGGTTTCTATGAAGATTGGTAGAGTAGAAGACATAGGAATGAGGTTGTATAGATAGAGGTTTGATTTTTATGTGAAGCATAGTTAAGGACATGTTCTATACTATGTCTTGATGTCAAGATTAAGTGTGTCTGATGTAAGTCAGAGATCTGCATAAGATATGGTTGATTTACAGAGAGTAGTATAGAGATAAGGTGCTTGATAAGCAGGTTTTGATGATTGGATTGTATCTCCTAATAGAGATAGAATTTGGATATGAAAATTTATAATATGATAGAGGATAGTTTGATGATGAAATTAGCACATGCATAAGGTCTAGAGTCACGCATGTAAGAAGTTGTAAATAATATGAGCTGACAGTGTTGTGTGATTGTGAAATAATTAATTATCTTATTATGGTCCTATTATAATTAATTGGGGAAAGCCTTAAGGCCAACTCAAATAATTTTTTTGAGGACATGGTATAAAGGAATGATGTTTTCCTTATTTGAAATATGTGTAGCAAGTGAAAATTATGATTGGAGAAGTGTGAACAAGAGCAGAGTATTTGGTAAATACAAGTAAGAGATCCAAGGGATTATTAGATGTGAAGTTGGTGATCTGGTATCAAGATAAAAAGGAGCAGAGGTCAAGTTGATAGGATGGAGGAAGAGAAAACAAAGTACAGTTCATTTCTATTATTTTGCAAGGAATGATACAGAGATCATTTGGATAGGGGGTCCATTGGTCTTGCCTCTATACTATTTGGATAGTGGGTCCATCTATCTTCCACAACTCCTAATAGGGTTGGAATCTCCTAATAGGGATACAAAGCCTCCTAACAGGGACTAATATGTAGTAAATGTTTTAATTGACTCCTAACAGGGTCCATCCTCTAATAAGGAATATTTAGATTAGTGCATCATCTTGTGTGTACCATTCTTACTAGGATTTTCCCTCTGATCAAGGGTTTCTCTAGTTAACATATTTGGAGTTATTGTGTATAAGTTTTTTTTTATGGTTTCTAATTATATTTCTCATATCATTAAGGTTTAATAAGGTCAATAATTGTCATAATAGTTGGATGATTGATTCCCCCCCTCTTAGTTATATTGGTAGACTTTATATACTAACAATTGGTATTAGAGAATCAAGTCCTTGAAGAAAAATATTAGCATCTTTGGGAGATCAATGGAAAGTCACTTTAGAAAACAAAGTCCTAATTCAAATGGAGGAAATCTTGACGCTCAGAAGATGGAGCTTCTTAGTTAGATATTAGAATTATGTAAAGAATAGAGCATTGAGTTTCCAAATCTAGAAAACTTTTGTTGCATACAAAATAATAGAAGCACAAGAAAATAAAATTCAAATATGAAGAAGACAAGAATATCAAAGAAGGTATTGATCTACTTATGAAAAGGGAGCCAAAAGATATGAAAATTTTTGTTTGTTTGACATGTAAAGAGTTTGATCATTTTTCATCTAGATGTCTTAAGAGAGTAAGGAAAAGTAGAAGGAATATTCTTTTTGATGAAGATGAAGAATTCAAAGCAAGTATGGAAAGATTATTAAATGATAATGAGCCTAAATGGGTTAAGAAATGGGAAGTATTAGAGGATATATCTTTAGTAAGTATTGTTGATAATGAGGAAGAAGACAATCCTAGAATTGTTATAGAAAATGTTGAAGTTTTCTTTAAAACTAACAATAACTTGCAGAATGGTGTACAAATGGTTGAGAAAGGAGGAGAATATATATCTAAATCAAGAGAAGAAATAAGAGTTGAGATAGAAACTCCCACACCTAAAAGGAACTTGATAAAGAATCACCCTGCACATCATATCATTGGAAGAAAAGATAAAGGAGTAATGACATGAAACAGAGTAAATGAAGAACTATGTTTGATTTCTCAAGTAGAACCTAAGACTATAGATGAGGCATGCAAAGATGATCATTGGTTTCAAGCAATGAAGGAAGAACTAGAACAAATTGTGAATAATGACACATAGGAATTGGTTCCTAGACCAAAAGACATGAATGTTATAGGAACAAAATTGGCACTCTGAAATAAAATAAATGAACAAGAAAAAGCTATAAGGAACAAAGCTAGACTAGTATACAAAGGTTAGTCACAACAAGAAGGAATAGATTATGGAGAAACATATGCCCCTATAGCCAAAATGGAAGTAGTGAGAATGTTCTTGGCTTATGTAGCAAATAAGAACTTTAAAGTGTATCAAATGGATGTCAAATCAACCTTTTTGAATGAAGAACTTGAAGAAGAGGTTTACATTGAGCATCCTACAGGATTTCCTTTGAAAAATGACAAGGATATGGTATGCAAATTGAAGAAAGCATTGTATGGTTTAAATCAAGCACCTAGAACTTAGTATGCAAGGTTGGACAAGTATTTGGAAAAACTTGGATTTGCTAAAGATATGACAGATGCTAACTTATATTTGAAAAAAATTGAGAATTTTTTGTTAATCATTATGATATGTTTTGATGGCATAATCTTTGGAGGTGATGATGAAGCAAGTGATAAAATTTTTTAAGAAATGAAGAATGAGTTTGATATGAGCATGATTGGTGAGATAAAGTTATTTGTAGGTTTAAAAATTGTGCAAAACAATGATGAAATTTTTATATCGCAAGCTAAGTATCTGAAATACCTATTGAAAATATCTAGCTTGGAATGTTTTAAGTATGTCGGTACACCAATGACAAGTTATCTAGCATAGATGAGACACCTATATTTGAGAAAAAGAAATATAGATCAATAATTAGAGGTTTGCAATATCTTACTCATACTAGACCATATATAGAAAATTTAGTTGAGATTATATTTCAAGATGATCCTAAGGAATGTCATTATATAGCAATAAAAAGAATATTCATATATATAAAGGGAAAATCTAATTATGGGATATGGTATGATAGATCAAGTGATATCACTTTATATGCTTATACTAATATGGATTGGGTATACAATATGGATGATAGTAAAATAACTAGTGGTGGAACATTTTTTCTTGGAGGAAGATTGGTTTCTTGGCTAAGAAAAAACAAGATTGTATTTCATAGAGTATAACTAAAGTAGAGTATGTAGTAGTAGAAAATAATTGTTATTAGGTCATGTGGATGAAGCATATGTTGAATGAGATTATGATAGAATTTTTAGAACATGATATCATATATTGTGATAACACAAGTACAATAAGTATATTTAAGAATCATGCATTGAATTATAAGACTAAGCATATATCTATTAAGTATCATGTTTTGAGAGAGAAGGTTGTAGAGAAAGAAATCATATTGGAGTGTGTTAGTACCAAAGATAATATTGCACATATATTTACAAAGCCCTTGCCTAAAGATACATTTAAGTTCTTGAGAGGCATGCTTGGGGTTATGCCCCTACCTAATTCATAGTAGATAATGCAGAGACTGCATCAATAAAGTGGTACAGAGCACTATTGTTTAACTAGACTGAGTGCTCATACTTCCTGTATGGGGGAGTATCTAAGATAAGAAGAGTCACTAAGGACTCTTGGTAATAGGTCTTGACCAATGTCTTTGGACATTCAAGCTAGTTGAAGAGTTGGAACATATGATTCACATAATGAAGCCTTTATCATTGATGTCAATGGGGGAGAAGTGCATATGAAAAACATCCTCTAACTAAATGGAGGGGAGATAGTTAAATCGGGAGATATGAGCACATTGCTACTAGGGAGATTTAGAAAGATTCATGCAAATAAGAAGAAAAGATTGCATTGAGAAGCACCATGTATGGGGAAGAAGATCCTTTAATAGGGAAAATTAATGTATGAGGGAGAGATTTGAATCTCCTATGTATAAAAGAATGTATTGTTGATATCAATAGGGAATAACATTGAATTGGCAGAAGCTAAGAGTTATTAGTGTGTAAAAAATCAATGCCAATCCTAAGAGTTGCAGAATAGAGAAGTGTTTCAGAGGATTTGAAAAGATGAGTACAACAATAGTTGCAATAGAGTTATGTTTGGTATTTTGGGAACCTAAATGTTTTTCATCTATGTTGTCATCAATGCCAAAGGGGGAGATTTTTAGCATAAGTTTTGATGGATCTCCTTTGGGGGAGTATCCTAAGCATTGGTGAGCATGTAGCATGATTGATATGTTGCCTTCATGACTATATTTTTCATTGATGACAATATAGTATGGTTTCTGTGAATATTAGAAGAGTAGAAGACACATAACAAGGTTTTATGGATAGCGGTTTGTTTTTCAGGCAAAGCATGGTTAAGGACATGTTCTACACTATGTCCTGATGTCAAGGTTAAGTGTGGTGATGTATGCGAAAGATATGTAGAAGATATGGTTGATTTACATATAATAGTAGAGAGACAAAGTGCTTGATAAGTAGTCTCTGATGATTGGATTGTATCTCCTAACAAAGATTGAATGAAAATATGTAAAGTTATACCGTGTCAAAGAATAGTTTGATGATGACGTTAGTGAGTGTGCAAGGTCTAGAGTCACACATGTGATAAGTTGTAAAGATTTTAAGTCAACATTGTTGTATGATTGCAAAATAATAAATTATCTTATTGTGGTTCTATTATAATTAATTAGAAAAGCCTCAAGGCTGACTTAAGGAATTGTTTTGAGGACATGGTATAAAGGAAAGATGTTTTCCTTGTTTGAAATATGTGTAGCAAGTTTGAATTGAATTTGGAGAAGTGCAAACAAGAAAAGGGTATTTGGTAAATATGAGTAAGCAATCTAAGTGATTATTGCATATGAAGTTGGTGATCTAGTATCGAGATTAGAAGGAGCAAAAGTTTGGTTGATAGGATAGAGGAAGAGGAAAGAAAGTACAATTAATTTTTATTTTTTGCAAGGAATAATACAAAGTTCATTTGGATAATGGGTTCATTGGTCTTGCCACTGAAGCTATTTTGATGGTGGGTCCATCTACCTTCCACCACTCCTAACTGGGTTGGAAAAACTCCTAATAGGGTTGGAGTCTCCTAACAGGGATTCAAAGTCTCCTAAAAAGGACTAATATGTACTAAATGTTTATATTGACTCCTAACAAGGTCCATCCTCTAAGATGGAATATTTATATTAGTACATCATCTTGTGGGTACCATCCCCACTAGGGTTTTCCCTCTAACCAAGGGTTTCCCTAGGTAACATATTTATTATTATTGTATATAAGTACCTTATTATGGATACTAACTATATTACTCATATGGTTAAGGTTTAATAAGGTTGATAGTTGTCATAATAGTTGGATAACTAATTCACCCCCTTAGTTAAATTGGTGGAATTTATATTCTAGTCAAACTCTATTAGGAGCCAATGAAATAAATTCATTATATATTAGTCCCTATTAAGAGATTCCAACCCTGTTAGGAGTTGTAGAAGGTAGATGGACCCACTATTCGAATAGCTTCAAAGGCAAGACCATTGAACTCACTATCCAACTATCCTTTATATTATTCTTTTTGGAATAATAGAAATGCAACTGATCTCAACAACTCAAAACTTTTCTTTGTCCTCTTACTTCACCTCTTTCACACCAAAACACTTATTAGATCTCAATACCAAATCCACAAACTCACATCATAATGATCCCTTTGATTACTTACTCACATTTACCTATACACTTTACTTATCACATTCACAATCACTTGCATACTTTATCACAAGGAAATTAACTTTCCTTTATACCATGCCCTCATAATACTTCATTGAGTCATCCTTGAGGTTTTCTCAATTTTAATTAGAATAGGAACTCTTTAAGATACATGTTGCATACATCTTTTCATAATTACAAAACACTATTCGCTCACAATCTTTACAATTTCTCACACTTGTGACCTTGGACTTCATGCACTCACTAAAATTATCATGTTTTCTTCTATCTCTCTCTAATTGAACTTAGCCATATTTATGCCATGTTAGGAGATATAAATAATTATTAGAAACCACTTCTTAGGAATTGTGTCTGTAAACTATCTTCTATAAATCACAAATAACTACTACTAGTCTTTGACTTTCTATATGCATACTTAACCACTAAGTTAAGACACACTTTAGAACATGTCCTCAATTACAATTGACCTCATCTTTAATACTCGATCCATAAAAACTTATTCTCTATCTACTATTTTGTCAATAATATCAATATTTTGACATCAATGAAAAACATAGTCATGAATGCAACCCATAGTCATGATGTTAATCTCTTTAATGCTCTAGCAATGCTAGGATACTCCCCCATAGGAATATCATCAACATTCATGCTAACAATCTCTCACTTTGGCATTGATAGAAAAATAGATGAGAAATATCTAAGTTCCAAGAATAAAAAACATACAACTATTATCATTACTTGTCTCATCTTTTCAAATCCTCTTCATCAATCCAATATAAAACTCTCAAGAACAACCCTCCTCTATTTTGTATGCATATCCTTCCATGCATTCTTAGAAATTGAACTCAGTATTTTCTTCATAACTCTCCCTCATTCATAGGATTTTTTTTCATGCACTTTAACATCAGTGACAAACATATCATTATGTCAATCTTATACTCAATTCCTTCTTCAAACTTAGGTGTCCAAAGACATTGTTCAATACTAGTAGCAAATATTTCTTTATGACTTAGATCAAATACAGATACTCACTGATAAAGGAAGCATCAACATTCTATCAAAATAAACAATAGTGCTCTAGAACACTAGATTGATGTGATCTCTACATCATTTACTTATAAGTAGGAAGGGGAATAACCCTAAGCAGACCTCATAAGTAATCAAATATATTCTTAGGCAAAGCTTTATAAATATATCTATAATCTATTCCTTTGTAATAACATATTCCAATATGATTTATTTCTATGCAACCTTCTCTCTCAAATAATGATACTTAATAGATATTTGCTTTGTCTTGGAATGTAGCACATGATTCTTAGACATACTCATTGTACTTTTGTTTGTAATTTTGTTATCACAATGTATGATAATAGGTTCTTAAAACTCTATCTCAATATCCTTCAACATTTGTTTCATCCACATGGTCTAACTACAATTATTTATCATTATTACATACTCTCCTTCTAGTGCATTCTATGAAATACAGTCTTGTTTCTTTCTTAGCCAAGAAACCCATCTTCCTCTAAGAAAAAATGCTCCACCACTTGTACTCTTTCTATCATCAATATTGTCTACCCAATCTACATTAGTATATATAAATATAGTAAAGTCATTTGATCTATCATACCACAATCCAAAATTAGGTGTACCCTTGAAATATTCAAATCTCCTCTTTACTATTGTATAGTATGATTCCTTTGGATCAGCTTGAAATCTTTCTATAATATCACCTTAATTTTCTATATGTCCTCTTATGAAAATCAGATATTGAAAACATCTGATCATGGTTCTATACTACTTCTACTCAAATCTAGGTGTCTCATCTTTGGTAGATAACTTATGACCCATTATTATAGGTGTAAAATATGCTTACAAATTTCCAAGCTAAATTTCTTCAACAAGTATTTCAATTACTTGGATTATGATGGGAAAATACCATCACTATTCTACACAATCTGCAAACCCAAGAAATATTTCATCTCACCAATCATGCTCATATTAAATTCCTTCTTCATTTAATCAACAAATTTGTCACTTTCTTCATCATCACCTCCACATATTATATCATCCACAAATATCACAATCATTAATAAACTATTCTCAATTTCTTTCAAATATAAGTTACTATCTGTTGTATCTTTAGAAAATCCCAATACTTATCCAACCTCATATACCAAGTTCTAGGTGCTTGCTTTAGTCTGTACAATTCTTTCTTTAGTTTGCATACCATATCTCTTTCTTCTATTAAAGAAAATCCTTCAAGTTTCTCAATGTAGACTTCTTCTTCAAGTTTTCCACTTATACTTTTTGACTTCACATCCATCTGATATACTTTGAACTTCTTATTTTTTGCACAAGCCAAAAAAATTCTCACTACTTCGATTTCTAAAACAAGTGAAAATGTCTCTTCATAGTCTATACATTCTTGTTGTGAACATCCTTTACATGCCAATCTTTCTTTGTTTCTCACAACTTCACCTTGTTCATTCATCTTATTTTTGAAAACCCATGTAGTTCCTATAACATTTTTGTCCTTAGGTCTAGGAACCAATTCCCATTTATCATTCATCAAAATTTGATCTAGTTCTTCCTTCATTTTTTGAATCCAATGATCATCCTTGCACACTTCATTGGAACTCTTTAGTTCAACTTGAGAAACTATATGAAACTCTTCATGTACTTTGTTTCTTGTTATAACTCCTCTATCTTTGCTTCCAATAATATATTGTAGGGTGATTCTTTGTCAAAGTCTTGTTTGGCTTTGGTGTCACTATCTCAAATCTTACTTTTGGTCTAGGTTCAGATCTTGGTTCTTCTCTTTATTTCACAACTTGGATGTCATTCTTCAAATCATTGTTAGTTTCATAAAACAACTCAACATTCTCATGATTAGTCTAAGGATTAACTTCTTCATTAGAATTATAATCAAGTATTCTCTCTTGAATTCCAAAATTCTCATCCACTATCATATTTTCACTCTCAACAATAGTCTTAGTCATCTGATTAAAATATATATAAACTTTGATTTTCAATGAATAACCAAGGAACATACCAATGTCATCATCTCTCTTAATATAAAATTTTCTTCTAAAATTTCTAAAATACTTTACTAATGATGCATGTCCAAACCATAATTCATAAGGATTCTTGTTTGTACCTTTTTTGATCTATACTTTGTTCATTGTATACACTATTGTATTAACTACCTCTCTTTGAAATGTCTCTGATACATCATTCTCAAACATCATAGCTCTATTTTATTTTATTATTGACATCTTTCTCCTCTCATCTATACCATTATGCTTAGGTGTTTTAGGAGTTGAAAGTTATCTCTTAAGCCCATTTACTTCACAAAAAATGTTAAAATCATTTGAAGTAAATTATTCACCTCTATGAAATCTTAAACATTTAATCTTTAGGAATTATTGATTTGTAAGGATTTCTAGTCTTCTTTACTCTCTTAGTAAATTTGGATGAAAAATGACCAAATTATTTACATGTCTAACAAATTAAAAAATTGATACATTAATCTCTCTTCTCTCCTTCCTCTTTCCAACTATCATAGTTAACTCTATCAAGCTTTAGATTTTCTTTTTTGAAATGACGTTCCATAGATCTCCTTAAGATATTAAAAATTTTCTTCAAAGACCTGATGCTTTAATAGCAATTTTTAGAATGTAAAGTCTACCAAGATAAATAATCGGCAGGGCAAGTGAATCAATTATTTTATCAATACAACATTTATCAACCTTATTAAACTTAAAACATGTTAAAGTTATCTCTTAAGCCCATTTACTTCACAAAAAGTGTTAAAATAATTTGAAGTAAATTATCCACCTCTATGAAATATTAGACATTTAATCTTTAAGAATTATTGATTTGTAAGGATTGCTAGTCTTCTTTACTCTCTTAGGACATTTGGATGAAAAATGACCAAATTATTCACATGTCTAACAAACAAAAAAATTGATACCTTAATCTCACTTCTTTGCTTCCTCTTTCCAACTATCGTAGTTAACTCTATCAAGCTTCAAACTTTCTTTTCTGAAATGACTTTCCATAGATCTCCTTAAGCTATTAAATTTTTTCTTCAAAGACCTGATGCGCTAATACCAATTGTTAGAATGTAAATTCTACCAAGATAACTAATGGGGGGTAGGTGAATCAATTATTTGATCAATACAAAATTTATCAATGTTATTAAACTTAAAACATGTGATCAATATAAACAACAACCATAAAAATATACACATAAATAATAGCACTAGATATGTTAACTAGGGAAACCCTTGATCAAAGGGAAAACCCAAGTGTGGATGGTACCCACAAAATGATGTACTAATACAAATATTCCTTGTAAGAGGATGGAGTTTTTTAGGAGCCAATGAAATACATTCAGTACATATAAGTCCTTGTTAGGAGACTTTGAATCCCTATGAGGTGATTCCAACCCTCTTAAGAGTTGTGTCAACCCTATTAGGAGTTATAAAAGATAGATGGATGCACTATCCAATTAGCTTCAGGGACATGACCACTAAATCTATTATCCAATTAGCCTCTCTATTATTCCTTTTAGAATAATATAAATGCAATTGATCTCAGTGACTCAAACTCTTGCTTTCTCCTCATACTATGCCAATACTACACCAAAACACTTTTCAGATCTTAATATTAGATCTCCAACTTCACATCACAATGATCCCTTTGATTTCTTACTTGCATTTAATAAAAATTTCTTATTACTTTTTTCTTGCACTCTACACACTTTCACTCTTAATCACAAGGAAAAATAACTTTCCTTTATACCATGTTGATGCAGGAGCATCCAGAGGTATAAGGGCAATCCTATGTCACCCAAAAAAAAATGTACTTAGACTTAGTTTCTGTTTCATGTGTTTTCATTTTTGGATACCCATTTGGGTCAAATAAAGGTTTCAACTCTCATAGTTCCACTATCAGTGTTCTAGGATAGAGTATTTGAACACCTTGGGATATGTATAAATGCTAAAAAAAATAGGAGTATGTAATTGAGTCATCATTTTGGTGAACTAGAAGGTGTAAATTTCCTGGATGAATGTAATTGTAATTTAGAGCATTCCAGAAAAAGAATCAGGTCAAAAGGCCCCACGGTTTGAAAGTTATTGCAGTTTTTCAGTTTCTGGAGACCTCCTAAGAATGCTTCAAAGTCAAGTTAGGGGCATTAAATGACCTCAAAAAGGGCCAAAAAAAAGGGACAAGTGAAGCTGGTCCATAGGGCTATAGAGCCCTTTGAGAGCTTTCTAGAAATGTAAACGATTCATCAATTGGAACTACGGTTCAAAAGTTATGCCTCCCGCAAGTTTGATTACCATTTTTGGATTCTTCTAGATTTGCACCAACTTCTAATGTGGCTTCTGGAGCCCTCTACTTGGTCAGTGGATGCCTACTAGCACTTTCTAGAATGTACTATTTAAGGACATTATTAGCATTGTAAAAGGCAGTTCGGAGTGGAGTTTGAGAGGAGGTACCAAAAAGAGAAATTATCTCTAGTTTTGTGCTATTGTAAGCCCTTAGGGAATGTTTTGAAGTCTATTATCTTTGTACTGAATGTACTAGCTTATTTTCATAATTAATACAATTTCCCTTTTCCCATTGTGTCCATTCTATGCTTGGGTTGTGTCCCCATCAAGTGGTATCAGAGCTAGTCTTTTCTTGAGTGTGTAGATAGAGCGCCGACTATGAGGCAGTTTACACTAGGACTATGTGGTTGTGGGCTTGAGTTAAGAAGATGCCTCCATGAAGAGAGTGTGGTGGAAGGGCTAGAGCTGTTAATCCTGAGGAGGTTAGAGCCCTCCAAAGGCAGGTACAAGCATTGCAGGAGGAGCTCCGTAGAGGAACAAATGTTGCCCCAGGTGACGATAGTGAGGATGACAATGAAGAAGAAGAAATTGGACCAAAAGGGGAATTTGACGGGAAAGTTCTGAATTAGGAAGAGGAAATTCTTTTTAGGGCCATTACTAAATTTTGGAAAAGACCTACAATTGATGTGGGTGTATTTTCAGGAAATCTAAAACTAGATGAGTTGATTGATTGGATCAATGAACTAGAAGAATACTTTGAGTATGAGGATATCAGGGACCCAGATAGGGTTAAGTTTGCAAAGGCCAAACTGAAAGGCCATGCCAAAATCTAGTGGCAAGAGGTTCAATTTGAAAGAAATAGAAGAGGAAAGGAGAAGATCACAAGTTGGGATCACATGGTGGACAAATTGAAGAAGCAGTTCATTCCTGTGGACTACGAGCTTGATTTGTTTAAGAAGATGCATGGGCTAAAGCAAGCAGGAAGATTAGTCCAAGAATATACAGAGGAGTTTTATCGACTTTTGATTAGAGCAGGGCATGCAGAAGCAAATAAGGAGAAAGTTGCTCATTATATCAGTGGGTTGTGACCTAGCATCCAGGAGGAATTAAGTCTGGTAAGAATGACCAACATTGAAGAAGCATACCAGTTTACCCTACGAGTTGAAAAGAAGCTAAATAAGAGGTTTGAAGGGAGACAAAGAGGGCATGGTCAAGGAGGAAGGGGAAGCGGTAGGTCATCTGGATGTTGAAATGAAACCCAAAAGAAAAATGAAGATGTGGGTACTAGCAGGAACCAAAGGAATGAGGGTTTCAACTGATCCCATGATCAAGACTTTGGAAATTAGAGAGGAAGAGGTAGAGGATGTGGACAAGGAAGAGGAGGCTTCTGTGGTACCTATTTTGATTGCAATGAAGAAGGTCATCATGCCTTTGAATGCCCTCAACGACAAGGAAGGACAAATAGGAGAGCTGAGGGTCAAGCTAGGGTTGCTCATGTGGATGAGGATGCATATCATCACATTTAGAGGATGCAGAGAGAGGAGAGACCTTGGTAAATGAAAGGGTCCTACTAAGTGGTGAGATTGAACCAGGATAAAGGAGGAGTTTGTTCCATACTAGATGCAAGTGTAAGGATAAATGTTTTGATGTGATCATTGATGGTGGTAGCACTGATAACTTGGTATCAGAGGAGATGGTCTCTAAGCTGAAGCTCAAGAGGGAGAAACATCCCCAGCCCTATCGGATTGCTTGGGTGAAAGATGATCATAAAGTCTTGGTAATTGAACAATGTCTCGTGAAATTCAAAATTGGGAGTTACCATGATGAAGTTCTCTATGATGTTATTCCAATGGATGTTTGCCATCTATTGTTGGGTAGACTGTGGCAGTTTGATAGACATGCAGTACATGATGGTCATGCAAACACATACTCTCTAACAAAAGATGGAGTTTGCCACAAACTGAAGCCCATGAAAAAGGAAGGTGAAAAGGTATGTAGCAGTACTAGGATTTGTCTTGTTGACGGAAGAAAGTTTTTAGGTGGAATGAAACATCAGCATATGTGCTATGCTTTGATTCCTAGGAAAGATAAAGAAGGTAGTAGTGAAATACCACTTGAAGTTTCAGATTTATTAGGTGAGTTTGGAGATATTATCTCTAATAATGTTCCAGAAGGATTGCCACCAGTAAGGCAAATAAGTCATCAGATAGATTTAATCCCAGGAGCTAGTTTTCCTAACAAGGCTTCTCACAGGATGACTCCTACTGAAACTGAGGAGCTAAATAGATAGGTTCAGGAACTATTGAGGAAGGGCTTGATTCAGGAGAGCTTGAGTCCATGTGCAGTACCTGCAGTACTAGCACCAAAGAAAGATGGAGAGTGGAGGATGTGTACAGACTCTCGAGCTATAAATAGGATAACCATCAAATATCGGTTTCCTTTGCCAAGAATGGATGATCTTATGGACTGCTTGAGTGGAGCTCAGTACTTCACAAAGATAGATCTCAAGAGTGGTTATCACCAGATATGGATTCAAGAAGGATATGAGTGGAAAATGGCCTTCAAGACCAAGGAAGGTCTTTATGAGTGGTTAGTCATGCCCTTTGGATTAATGAACACCCCAAGCACCTTCATGCGGCTTATGAATGAGGTATTTAAGAAGTTCTTGGGAAAATTTGTTATTGTCTATTTGGATGATATTTTAATTTTCAGCAAGACTTTGGAAGAACATTTATTGCATATTCGTAGTGTCCTTGAAAGGTTAAGGGAAGAGAAACTGTTAATTAATTTGAAGAAGTGTATCTTTTCAAAAAGGGAGTTAGTCTATTTGGAGTTTGTTATATCACCTGAAGGTCTCAAAATGGATCCAAAGAAGGTAAAAGTCATCTTGGAATGGCCTACTCCAAGGTCTGCTACTGAGGTAAGATCATTTCATGGTCTAGTTAGTTTTTACAAGAATTTTATTAAGAATTTTAGTGGCATATGTGCACCCCTAACTAACATAATAAGAGGGGATAGAAAAGAGTTCAAATGGACTGCAGTAGCTGTGAGAAGTTTTGAAATGCTGAAGAAGAAGGTGACAGAACAACCTATGTTGGCACTTCCAGATTTTAGAAAGGTGTTCCAAGTGGATTGTGATGCTAGTGGCAGTGCTATCAAGGCTGTATTAAGCCAAGAAGGTAAGCGTATTGCATATTTTAGTGAAAAATTGAATTATGCAAAGAAGTATTCTATTTATGATCAAGAGTTTTATGCAATAGTTCAGGCCTTAAAGAAATGGAGGCATTATTTATTGCCAAAGGAATGTTTTTTGTATACTGATCACCAGGAATTACAATACCTAAATAGCCAAGTTAAATTGAATTAGAGGCATATGAAGTGGGTAGAGTTCTTGCAGAAAATCTAACAGGGTTGCAAATGCACTAAGTAGGAAACAGTTGTTGCTTACAGTAATGTAGGTTGAAGTAGTTGGGTTTGAGGAACTCAAGAATCTATACCCTGAAGATCCTAATTTTGTTGAGGCATGGAAAGCTTGTAAAGAGCCTATTGATGTAGATAGAACTAAGTAGTTAGACTATCTGATTCAGGATGGTATGTTATTCAAGGGTAGCCAATTGTGCATTCCAAGGAGTTCCATGAGGGAAAATCTGATTAAAGAGAAATATAGTGGAGGGATGGCAGGACATTTTGGTCAAGATAAGACCATTTCCATTCTTAGAGAACATTATTTTTGGCCTCAAATTTCACAAGATGTGAAGAAGTTTGTACAGAGTTACCAGGTTTGTCAAGTTGCCAAGGGATTTAGCCACAATACTAGACTATATCAGCCATTGCCTATTCCATCAAAGCCATGGGAGGACATAAGTATGGATTTTGTTCTTGGATTGCTAAGGAAACCAAGGGGTAATGACTCAGTATTTGTGGTGGTTGATAGGTTCTCCAAAATGGCACATTTCATTCCATGCCACAAAACTCATGATGCTGTCCATATTGCAGACTTGTTTTTCAAAGAGGTGGTAAGACTACATGGTCTTCCAAGGAGTATAGTTTCTGACAGAGACACTAAATTTGTGGGGTACTTTTGGAGAACATTGTGAAAAAAGTTGAGAATAGACTTGAAATTCAATTCCACACATCACCCATAGACTAAAGGCCAAATAGAAGTCTGGGAAATTTGCTGCGATGTTTAGTTGGGGATAAGCCCAAGTGGTGGGATTTGATTCTACCACAAGCTAAGTTTGCTTACAATAACTCTGTAAATAAGAGTACTGGTAGATCACCATTCCAAATTTTATATGGAAGTAGCCCAAGGACTGCACTAGAATTGAGGAAGATAGAGCAAGGGGAGAGGACAAGTGCTGAAGCTGAAGAATTTGCTAAACATATCAAGCATCTACATGAGGAGGTTCAAGCACACATTACCAAGATGAATCAAGAGTATAAAGCTAGGGCTGATCAAAGGAGAAGACATAAGGAATTCCAAGTTGGGGATCTAGTCATGGTACACTTACGAAAAGAAAGATTTCCAGCCGACACTTACAACAAGCTGAAAATGAAGAAATTTGGCCCCTACAAAATTTTGAAGAAACATGACTCAGGAAATGCATATGAGGTGGATTTGCTAGATGGTATTCACATTTCTCCTATTTTCAACATTGCAGACTTAACAGAGTATCATGATGATGGTGCAGATGAGGAACTGATGTTAGAGCCATGTCCAATTCTTGCTTCTAAAAAGGAGGAGATAGAAGACATTCTAGATCATCGTGTGGGTAGGAGTACCAAAAATAGGTAGTATGAAGAGTATTTGGTCAAGTGGAAAGGATGACCGATAGAGGACTCATCTTGGATTTCAGCAGTTGAGGTTTCCCATTTGGGATTTCCTCTACCATTCATAAAGTGACAGGGTCATTTTTCAATCTACCCTAGGTGTCTGATGCAGGAGCATCTAGAGGTATAAGGTCAATCCTGTGTCACCCAAAAAAAAATGTACTTAGACTTAGTTTCTATTTCATGTATTTTCATTTTTGGATACCCATTTGGGTCAAATAAAAGTTTCAACTCTTACAGTTCCACTATCAGTGTTCTAGGATAGAGTATTTGAACACCTTGGGATATGTGTAAATGCTAAAAAATAGGAGTATGTAATTGAGCCATCATTTTGGTGAACTAGAAGGTGTAAATTGGCTAGATGAATGTAATTGTAATTTAGAGCATTCCAGAAAAAGAATCAGGTCAAAAGGCCCCACGGTTTGAAAGTTATTGTAATTTTTCAATTTTTGGAGACCTCCTAAGAATGTTTCAAAGTCAGGTTAGGGGCATTAAATGACCTTAAAAATGGCTGAAAAATTGGGGATGAGTGAAGCTGGTCCATAGGGCTATAGAGTGCTTCAAGAGTTTTCTAGAAATGTAAACGGTTCGTCAATCGAAGCTACGGTTCAAAAGTTATGCCTCTCAGAAGTTCAGTTACCATTTTTGGATTCTTCTAGATTTGCACCAACTTCTAACGTGGCTTTTGGAGCCTTCTACTTGGTTGATGGATTCCTACTAGCACTTTCTAGAATGTACTCCTAGTCCTTAACCCTTCGGGGTCTATTTAAGGACATTACTAGCATTGTAAAAGGCAGTTCAGAGTGGAGTTTGAGAGGAGGTACCAAAAACAGGAATTATCTCTAGTTTTGTGCTATTGTAATCCCTTAGGGCATGTTTTGAAGTCTATTATCTCTATACTGAATGTACTAGCTTATTTTCACAGTTAATACAATTTCCCTTTTC
Source organism: Cupressus sempervirens (assembly GCA_028749045.1). Taxonomy (NCBI): domain Eukaryota; kingdom Viridiplantae; phylum Streptophyta; class Pinopsida; order Cupressales; family Cupressaceae; genus Cupressus; species Cupressus sempervirens. Next base: position 403,582,558 of record CM053786.1, read on the forward strand.
TCGTTGTGTCCATTCTGTGCTTGGGTTGTGTCCCCATCACATGTCCTCAAAAAAATTCATTGTTCTAACCTTGATACTTTCTCAATTAACTATAATAGGACCTCAATGAGATAATACAATTCATTACATCTATTCATAATTAAAAAAATTTATTGGATCAAAATCTTCACAACTTTTTATACATTTAACCTTAGACTTTGCACATTTGTTGACATCATCATCAGGTTGTCTTCTATCTCTATCTAACTTCACTTGTCTTGATTCTATCCCTATTAGGAGATATAATCCAAATACCAAAAACCACATCATAGGTACTCTATCTAAAAACTATCTTCTATAAATCACAAGTAACTCTCACATGTTTTCAACTTTCTACATGCACACTTATCCACATCATCATGATACATTGTAGAACATGTCCTCAACTCCTCTTGACCTCATCTTCAATAATCAATCTGTACAACCTCATTCTCTAACTTTTATTTTATCAATCTTCATAATATGTTGACATCAATGACAAACATAGACATAAATGCAACACATAGTCATGCTATTTGTCTGTCTACTCTTCCAACAATGCTATAATACTCCCCCATATGAATATCATCAATATTCATGCTAATAACTCAATGTAGACTTCTTCTTCAAGTTTTGCATTAAAAAATGTTAACTTCACATTCATAATATACTTTAAGCTTCTTATTTGCTACATAAGCCAAGAACATTCTCATTGCTTCAATTCTAGAAACAAATGCAAATATCTCTTCATAATCTATACCTTCTTGTTGTAAATACCCTTTAAATACCAATCTTTCTTTGTTTCTCATAACTTCACCTTGTTCATTCATCTTTTTTTTTAAAAACCACTTAGTTCCTACTATATTTTTGTCCTTAGGTCTAGGAACCCATTCTCATTTATAATTCTCCACAATCTTATCTAGTTCTTATTCATTACTTGAACCCAATAATCATCCTTGCATGCTTCATCTAAACTCTTTGGTTTAACTTGAAAAATTAGACACAACTCTTCATGTACTATGTTTCTTGTCATAAACCCTCTATATTTTCTTCTAATAATTTTTTCATCAAGGTTATTCTTTGTCAAATTCTTGTTTGGTATTGGTGTCATTGTCTCAATTCTTACTTCTGGTCTGGGTTTAGATCTTCATTCTTCTCTCTGTTCCACAACTTGGATGTCATTCTTCAAATCATTGTTAGTTAGCACTACAAAAATAGGTAGTTAGAAAACTTAGTGACTTTATGGCATAGTACACAATTGAAGCTAAGAATAATGTGCATTTTGTGTAATCTATCACTAGTGAGGATCCTATTTTAAGGATCAACCAAATAAAGCTAAGTTCCCTAGGTGAAACCATTAGCATCCAAAAATATTTAAAGGCACATTTTTGAGGAATCAAAGAGTCAATTTTTTTTGTGAAGCCTTGTATCCAATCTTTACTGGGTATTTCACTAACTTTGATGGCCCAAACTATTCTTTTAGAATCTTGATTAAAGAACATAGTCCTTGACTATAGTAGATTCATAAAGTACACTTTTTGGGTTATATAATTTTTTAACTCTTAAACATCTTTCCAAATCACCTTGCCTATAAGTATTTCAATATATGATACATAACATCTCAATCTCTCACCCTAGGAATCTAACACAAGTTGTACAAGGGTATGGTAGTTACCATCCTAAGAAAGTGGCTTGAATCCATTCTAGGAGTCATGCCAGAATTTGACATCTTCTCTAGTGTTCACTTCACATATAATATAGTTCATGATAATCTCTCTTGAACCTACCCAAAAAATCCACATAGAAGAGCCCCTTGGAGGATTGGAAATTGTTAAGATATTGGATGAATTTGTAACATCCAATATTTAGCTCACATTATTTTACACTAGTTTGTATTCATATTAGAAAATAACATCTAGACAAATTTTGCACCAAACGCAATATTTTGTTTACACGTCTACAAAATCCTAGCCCCACCACTCTCCTTTAAAAAAAATAGGTCTCATAGAGAGACCAATGGTACTTTCTTGAATTTTTCCATATTCCCTTTCCAAAGGAAGGTTCTATTGATTTTTTCAAATTGAGAAATGAGAGTCATAGAGGCCTTCATCACTACAATGGAGTAGTTTGTGATTTTTGCCAAAACTATATTAAAGATTATAATGTGTATAAAGAGAGACACCCACCTGGCCCTCAAGACTATCACATGACCTTTGACCTTATTAATAACCTAATTCCAATAGGGGACTTTATAATCTCCCTCTTAACTAGAATTTTCATGTTGAAGTTGAAGATTTTAGACTTGTGGGGGATAAAAATTTGTTTAGAGACCAATAAAATATTGATCCAAAATTGATTTAATTTATTGAAATTCTCTACTTATCCCTTTCCCAAATAGTAGTGTGTCATCAACAAATACTAAGTGAGTAATATAAATGGGTATGGATTGAATCTAGATGCTCTTTTAATCCCCTATAATTTTTTTAGCTATGATTAATGTACTCAATCATTTAACCATGATAACGAATATAAATGGTGATAAAGGGTCACCTTGGCACAGACTTTGAGTGACATTGAAAAGGCCAGTTGGAAAACCATTAGCAATCACAAAGAATTTAGAACATTTTACATGAGAAAGGACCCCTTTTTACCAATTATTTTCAAACCCAAACCTCTTTTAAAGATATTTTGTAAAAAAATCAAATTTACTTTTTCATAATCCTTGATCATGTCTAATTTATCAACATAGGAAGGGATGCTATATTCATGAGTAGTGTGAAGCACTTCATGTGCAACCAAGGCATCTTCTATTGTATCTCTACCAAGAACAAAAAAAAAACCTTGTTTCTATGATATTATCTTGGGTATCCAAATGTTGTAATTTCAAGTAAATATATTTGGAAAAGATTTTATACATAGTATTATGTAATGCAATAGGTGGGTATTCAGCAAAATTCTTTGGGTTTTTTATTTTGGGAATGAGTACAAGGTTGGTAGAGTTTATATGATTGATCATAAACCCATTTATATGAGACTCCTCTATGGCCAAGAAAAGATTAAACCTTATAACATACCACATTATTTCAAAAAATAAAACAGTAAATCCATCTAACCTTGGTGCTTTATCAAACAGGAGGGGAAAACATTTTAAGTTCTTTCAAGTTAAAAGGTTTGAGAAGATATGTTAGAAAGTAAAGTCCATCAATATAACTAAGATGGAAAGGGGGAATGAATCAATTATCCAACTATTAAAACACTTATCATCCTTGCTATCTTTTAATAAAGTGAACAATATAATCAACAACCATAACAAGATACTCATACATAATAACACTAGATATGTTAACTAAGGAAATCCTTGATCGGAGGGAAAACCCCAGTGGGGATGGTACCTGCAAAATGATGTACAAATATAAATGTTCCTTGTTAGGGGATGAACCTTGTTAGGATTCAATAAATACATTTAGTACATATTAGTCCATGTTAGGAGACTTTGAATCCTTGTTAGGAGATTACAACACTGTTAGGAGTTGTAGAAGGAAAATGAACCCACTCTCTAAATAGCTTCAGGGGTAAGATCACTAAAATCACTATCCAACTAATCACTATATTATTTCTTGTAGACTAATATAATGAACTATACTTTTACTTCCTCTATCCTGTCAACCATACTTCCTCTTCTAATCTCAAAACTAGATAACCAACTTCACATCCAATAATCCCTTGGATTACTTACTTACATTTACCAAATGCTCTACCCTTATTCACACAAACCACACTTGATACCTATTTACAAACAAAGAAAATAATCTTCCTTTATACCATGTCCTCAAAATAATTCCTTGAGTCATCCTTGAGGCTTTCCCAATTAATTATAATAGGACTATTTTTAAGATAATTAATTATTTACAACTACACAACATTTTTAGGTCATAATCTTTACAACTTCTCACATGTGTGACCTTAGACCTTGTACACTTTCTGACATCATCAAAAAGCTTCTTATTGTCATTTTCTAACTTTATATATCATGATTCTATCTTTGTTAGGAGATACAATCCAAACATCAATAATTGCTTCTTACGTACTTTTTCTACATAGTATTCTCTATAAAAAACTCATATCTTCTAAATGTCTTTGAATCTTTGTATGCACACTTAACCACTTCATTAGGACATATTGTAGAAAATTTCTATAACTACACTTCACTTAATCATGAAGAATTTGTCCATACGACCTTGTTCTTTCTTTGTCTGCTACTCTACCAATTTTCATAGAAATACTACTATGTTAACATCAATGATGAAAATAGTCATGAATGCAAAATTTCAATCATGCTAACAATCTCTCACATGCTCTAGAACTTCTTAGGATACTCTCCAAAGGAAAACCATCAAAATTATTGCTAAAGATCTCCCGCTTTGGTGTTGATGGCAACATAGATGAAAAAAGTTTAAGTTCCAAGAATACCAAATCAATACTATGTTGTTTTTTTTATGTTCTCTTCTTGTCAAATCCTCTCCATTAATCAAATTTTAAACTCATAAGAACACTATTCTATCTACATCTCCTTCTTAGGATTGACATTAGTTATTCACACTCTAATTCTCAAGAACAACTCTTAGTATTCTATGCAATATCTCCCCCATTCATACATAACATAGGAGATGTCTTTCGTATATACTCCTCCCTCATTAAAGGATCTTCTCCCCCATTGATGGTGCTTCTCTCTCCTCATTCATAGGATATTTTTTCATGACTCCCCATTGACATCAATGAAAAAGGCTTCATTATGTCCATTATCTAATCCAAGTCTTCAATCAAATCGAGTGTTCAAAGATACTATTCTAAACCAACTACCAAGATTCCTTGATGAATCTACTCATCTTAGATACTCCCCCATATAGGAAGCATCAACATTCAGTCCAGTCAAACAATAGTGCTCTACACCACTAGACTAATGCAATCTCTACAACATCTATTCATAAATAGGAATGGGCATAACCCCAAGAATACCTCACAACTACTCAAATATATCTGTAGGAAAAGGCTTTGTAAAGATATCTATAATTTTCTCTTTATACTTACATACTCTAATCTAATTTATTTCTTTGTAACTTTCTCTCTCAAAACATGATAGTTAATAGATATATGCTTAGTCTTAGAATGTAATACAAGATTCTTAGACATACTCATTGTACTTGTGTTATCACAATGTATGATAATAGGCTCTGAATTTTCTATTCCAATATCCTTCAGCATATACTTCATCCACATGATCTAATTATAATTATTTGTTGTTGCTACATACTCTAATTCAACTATACTCTATGAAATAATATCCTATTTCTTTCTTAGCCAAGAAACCAATCTTCCTCCAAGAAAAAATGCTCCACCACTAGTGCTTTTTCTATCATCCATATTGTCTACCCAATCCGCATAAGTATATACACACAAAGTTAAATCAATTGATCTATCATACCAATAATCCAAAATCAAATGTACCCTTTAGATATCTAAATATCCTATTTACTACTACATAATGAGATTCCTTAGGATCAACTTGAAATCTTTCTACTATCCCAACTACATTAGCTATATCTAGTTTGGTGTGAGTCATATATTAAAAACCTCCAATTATAGATTGATACTTCTTCTACTCAACTATAAGTGTTGCATCTTTGTTGGATAACTTATGACCAATTACCATAGGTGTACCAACATGCTTTCAACTTTCCAAGCCAAATATTTTCAACAAGTCTTTCAAATACTTAGCTTGTGATATGAACATACCATCTCTATTTTGTATAATTTGTAAACCTAAAAAAAAAATTCATTTCTCCAATCATATTCATCTCAAACTCGTTATTTGTTTCATCCACAAACTTATCACTTGCTTCATCATTAAAAAATTTATTTCTCCAATCATACTCATCTCAAACTCATTCTTCATTTCATCTGCAAAATTATCACTTACTTCATCATTAACTACAAAGATTATGTTATCAAAAAATATCACAATGATCCATAATCCATCCTCAATTTCTTTCAAATATAAATTACTATCTGTTGTACCTTTAGTAAATCCAAGTTTTTCCAAATACTCATCCAATTTTTCCTACCAAGTTCTAGGTGCTTGCTTTAGACCATACAATTCTTTCTTCAATTTGTAAACAATTTTATTTTCTTCTATCAAAGGAAATCCCTTAGGATTCTCAATGTAGGCTTGTTCTTCAAGTTCTCCATTTAGAAATGTGATTTTACATCCATCTGATACACTTCAAACTTATTTCTTGCTGCATAAGTCAAGAACATTCTTACTGCTTCCATTTTGGAAATAGAGGAAAAATTATCTTCATAATCTATACCTTCTTTTTTTGAATATCTTTTACATACCAATCTATCTTTATTCCTAACAACTTCACCTTGTTCATTCATCTTATTTATGAATACACATTTAGTTCCTATAACATTCTTGTCTTTTGGCCTAGGAACCAATTCCCATGTTTCATTATTCACAATTTAATCTAGTTCTTCCTTCATTTATTGAATCTAATGATCATCCTTGCATGCTTCATCTCTGCTCTTTGGTTCAACTTGAGAAATCAAGCACAATTCCTCATGTAGATTATTTCTTGTCATTACTCCTTTATCTTTGCTTCCAATAAACTATTTTATAGGGTGATTCTTAGCCAAATTCCTATTTGGTGTACAAGTTTCTATCTCAACTCTTATCTCTTCTCTTGGTTTTGATCTTTGTTCTCTTGTTTTCTCAATAATTTGAACATCATTCTACAAGTCATTGTTAGTCTCAAAGAAAAATTTAATATTTTCTCTAGCAGGCATAGGATTATCTTCCTCATCACCAGAAATATAATCTAGCATTCTCTCTTTAACTCCAAACTTTTCATCTATCTTTACATTTGCACTTTCAAAATTACCTTAGTTCTCTAATTAAAACATATGTAAGCCTTTTTTTTCAATGAATAACCAAGGAATATACCTTAACCACTTCTTGAATCAAACTTGCTAATATCATCATCTCTCTTTATGTAACACTTACTTCCAAATATTCTAAAATATTTCATCAATGGTGCATGTCCAAACCATAATTCATTAGGAGTCTTTTTTGTACCTTTTCTAATATGCACTTTTTCATGGTGTATACTATTGTATTGAATACTCTCCAATTTTTCTTGGATACATCATTTCTCTTGTTGCATCTGATACAGATCCATTTCTTCTTTTTGCTACCCCATTTTTCTCAAGAGTCTTGTGTGCTTACAACTGTCCCTTAATGCCATTTTCTTCATAAAAGATTTTAAAGATCTCAAATATTTGATCTTTACACCAGATTCATTTTCAACTCTATTCTTAAACACCTTAAACTTTTCAAATACCTCAAACTTTTCTTTAAGAAATGCTACCCACATTATTCTAGTGAAATCATCAACAAAAATCATAAAGTACCTTTCTCCATAGAATCCTCTTGTTCTGGTAGGACCACTCAAATCTATACGAACAATCTCCAACTTCTTTGTGGTAGGGAACTTCTTGTTGGGAGATGAAACCTTCTTCTACTTAGCCATGATACATTCTTTGCAAAAAAACATTAGCAGGCTTCATGATCTTATAAGGGTAAATATTTAACTGCATGTACTACTAGCCTTCACAATATTATATGACAAAACCTTCTATGTCATATCCAACTATTATCAAATTTTGCAACCAAACAAGTCATCTTAGTAGGATTCAATTGAAACACATTACCTCTAAATCTTGTACCTATTCCAATCAACTTACCATCCTTATCTTTGATAATACAAGTCATCTCTGTGAACTCCAACTAATAACCTTTATCAACCAATTGTCCAACACTCAACAAATTATGCTTTAACCTATCAATAAAATAAACATCATTAGTGTTAGTATCTCCATCAAGAGTAATAGATCATATTCTTGTGATGTGACAAGTTGCATTATTACCAACTATAATAATTCCTCCATCACAATTCCTAAAATTGACAAATTTATTCATATCACCAGTCATGTGATGTGAATATCCATTGTCTATGATCCAATCAAATTTCTTTTCAACTTGTGAAACTATGGCTTTTTTGTTCTCTAATTTATTTTTTATAAATTTATTCTTTTATAGCCACAAATTTTAATCCATCATCACTTTCACTCTAAACTCTTTCGCCAAATTCATCATCTTTATTTGCATACAAATAATCTCTAGGTTTTCTAGGATTTGAATTCCTCTTATACCTTTTCTCTCTTTTAGGATGCTTAGAAGCCTAATGACCAAATCCATAACAAGTCCAACATTTTAAAATTTTCTTACCATCAGGTTCTCTTCTCACAAGTAGGACTATTCCTTCTTCAAACTTTCTATTTTCTTCAAATCTAGATCTATTGTTGCTAGCATAGTCTCCATTGGTGCTTGCACTTCTTCTAAAACAAGGATGAACACTCAATGCACAAAAATTTCTCTCTATTCTGGTCAATTCTCTAGATCACCTTAAACATGGTTCTACTACTTTCATTCTTCCAAGTAAAGTCTCCCTAGTGGACTTCTCAATATAGGGTATCAAAATTTCAATCATATATGCTACTAGCTTGAATGGTGGTGTTAAGATTTTTAGAATCTTCCATACAATCACATATTCCTCTTTAGATCCTTCACAAGACTTAATTCTTGCAATAATCTCAGATATTCTAGTAGCATAGCTTCTCATAGATTCATCTTCCAATATTTTAGCATCTTGAAACAAACATATCCAATTATGTAATCTTACTCTTTTTGCATGTTTATCTCCTTGTTTATCTCCTTCAAAAGTATATTCTAAATCCAAATTGTCTAAGATGTCTTTAGTGATTTTATCTAATTGTATTCTTTTTCAAGAAGAGGTAAAAATAGTGCTTCTCTGGCTCACATATTGCACGTAAACATATCTCTTTTAGTTCCACTACATTCCTCACTCTTGCTTTCTTCCACAAGTACTTTTCTATTTATTGTCAAAATCCAATATCTTGGACCCATATATAGAAGATGATTCTTCATCTTTTGCATCCAGCTATCATGGTTAGCTCCATAAAATTTAGGACTTTATTTTTTGAAGTGACTTGCCATTGATCTCCCAAAGTTGTTAATCTTTCTCTTCAAGGACCTATTGCTTTGATACCAATTGTTAGAAAGTCAAGTCCACTAATATAACTAAGATTGGGGAGGCGGGGGGGTGAATCAATTATCCAACTATTAAAATACTTATCAGCCTTATTATCCTATAAACATGTGAACATATAATCAACAACCATAACAAGATACTCGTACACAATAACACCAGATATGTTAACTAGGGAAATCCATGATTAGAGGGAAAACCCTAGTGGGGATGATACCCACAAAATGATTTAATAATATAAATGTTCCTTGTTAGAGGATAGATCCTGTTAGGAGTCAATAAAAACATTCATTATATATCAATCCCATTAGGAGACTTTGAATTCCTATTTGGAGATTCCAACCCTATTAAGAGTTATGCCAACCCTATTAGAAGTTGTAGAAGAAAGATGGATCCACTGTCCAAATAGATTCAGCGGTAAGATCATTGAATTCATTTTTGAACTAATCTTTGTATTATTCCTTGAAGAATAATATAATGAACTATACTTTTACTTCCTATGTCCTATCAACCATACTTCCTCTTCTTATCTCTATACCAGATCACCAACTTCTCATTCAATAATCCCTTGGATTTCTTACTCACATTTACCAAATACTCTACTCTTATTCACACCAACCATACTTGATACCTATTTACAAACAAGGAAAATATCATTCCTTTATACCACGCCCTCAAAAAAATTCCTTGAGTCAGCCTTGAGGCTTTCCCAATTAATTATAATAGGAACTCTTTAAGAAAATTAATTATTTACAATTACACAATATTGTCACGTCACAACCTTTACAACTTCTCACATGTAGAAGCTCAAACCATGCACACTTGTTGATGTCATCAATAGGGTTTCTACTATCATTGTCTAACTTTGCATATCATGTTATGATCTTGGTTGGAAGCCTTCACTAGAACCTCAAGGTTTTGGTACAATGGTTCATACCATGTGGTATCAAAGCCTCCATCTAGGTTTGAGTCTGAGAGTGGGTGGCTACAATGACATTGCAATGTTTGTTTGGGGCTCATACAACCAAGGGAGGGTCTACCATATGGGCACACATCTAGCCCAAAGTCTAGACTGTGGAGCATGGTGGGATGTTATGATCCTAGTGGGCAGCCTTCACTAGAACCTTGGAGTTTTGGTGCAATGGTTTGTACCATATCATGATGCTATCAATGTTAGGAGATGCAATCCAAACATTAGAAACTTCTTCTTGAGTACTCTTTCTACTTATTATTTTGTGTGAATCAAACATATCTTTTGCATGTTTTTGATTCTATGTACATGAATTTAACCACTTCATTAGGATATAGTATAGAACATGTCCATAACTATGCTTCACCTAATCATTAATACTCTTTCTGTATGACCTCAATCTCTATCTGATACTCTACCAATCTTCATAGAAACACTGCTATGTTGACATAAATGACAAACACAGTCATGAATAACATGTCAATCATGCTAAAAAATTTCCACATGCTCTAGCACTTCTTAGGATACTCCCCAAAGGAATATCATCAGCATTCATGCTAACAAGATAAGCATTATCCTCTTTAGTGGTTAGTCACATAATATTGTTTAGAGGATTAGTTTATGGTTTTGATAAAATAGTATTTAAAAATTAACAACACCTTCTACCTATATGTCTATAAGGTTAACAAGATGATTACCTATGTCTAAATGTTAAATGGTAAAGATGGTTTGAGAAGCTCTCTTGACTTCAGAAGAAGCATTGAAATATTGAGTATTATTGTCACCCTCACATATCCATAATTCATTTTATTTATTTATTTTATACACTTCCTCCAATTTGTATAGTTCTTCCCATGATTTTTTAAGCTCCTTCTAATTTTAAAATGTGGCAGGGTCTAGTACATTTATAATGAAGTGTTCATAAATTTCAACCAGTTTTGTCTCCAACTCTATCTTTTGTTCAAAGATTTTTTAAGAACCTTGATGTTCCTATAAAAGGTATGTATCCTAAGGAATTTCATATTTTTATGGATTTGAAGCATATGATTCCCTCTACAAAGAGGAAGTGTGGATGTAAACGCCAAATATTTTCAACTATGAAGGAACACCTTTTTAGTGACTCATGAGCATGATGCTTTATTATAAGTGAAAATATTTATGAGCTGAGAGTTAGATAAGAAATAATATACTCATAGGAAACTAATAATCTATTGTCACTTAGCAATCTGGAAAAAAAAAAATCCTTTTTATTGGTCCAAGTAAATATACCATTAGACAAAGCAATTCATGTAAGGCATTTAAATGAATAAAGATATTAGAGTCATTGACTATTCTTGTTGGGGGGATAATCCCACCTTTCTTTTCCTTTTTAGAGGCAATAGCATTGAAATTTTTCAACCAAAATTACTTTGTCAACTGGATTGTGGACAAGTACAGTAGAAGGGGTATTTCATAAAAGAGATTTTTATTTTATAGGAGTAGGCCCATATACATTAAAAAGAGTGAATTATAGATCAAAAAAATTACTTTAATTTGGTTCTAGTTATCTTATTCCCTTAAAAGATGCACCAAAATTGACTTTAGATTCCATAAAGTTAGCAAGCCCCCAGATGCACCAACTATAAGGTGGTGAAGAGATTTCCACCTTTTGCTTTTATAAATAGTACCACAAAACATATGTTGTGAGATATTTTCTTCTTTAAAAAGTATTAAATTATCCCCACTAGAATCAAGTTATTGCTTGATACATATTCCTTTTTAGGGATATTTAGTCACCTAACATTCCCAAAAAAAATTATTGGCCTTAAGGAGAGAATAAATCTCTCCTAATTCTTTTACTAATTGAAAAACAATCAAGAGTTGATTAAAAATTCCAAGAGAAATCTCCTAGTGAGTCTTAGAAATTTTTCAGTTTCCTACGTTGTAGCTTAGGTGTCTTCTTGATTAGTGGGGGAGATACTAGAGTCTATAACAAGACAATTTTTGAGAAAAATTAAAATTTGATTGGGCAAAAGAACTTTCAATACCATTTCTTTTGTATACATGTTATCTTTGTGTGGGGTACTAAACTTATCTACCTTAAAAAATATCCTAATTCCATAAAGCTATACTTATCTTCCTTTATATTTTATCTAAAATCTACCAATTGAATTACACACTCAAACTCTTTACAACACCTCTTGGAAAGAGTTAAGGAAGGAATCAAGAGATGGGTGAAATAAAATTGATCCAAGTGTCTCCATCAAGGCACCTAAGAGATAAAGTGGCATCCGACTAGAGACTTTTGAACTTTCATCACATTTTGTTGGATCACTAGGGGCATTGATGCACTTGTTCTCTAAACATGTAGTGAAATTTGAAAAGGTCTAAATCTGAAGGTTCTCTATAATATGTGTAAGAGTTCTACTTGATGAATTATTTTTCTTGTTGGGAACATTTTCTATTTTATAAAAAGTAGTTGCCTTTAAACTTGTATTCCAAGAAAAAATCTTTGAATTTATCTCAAATATGATTAAAAGATGATTTTTTATAACTTATTTTGACTTTTTTGTCTTTACTCTATGTCATGGACTTTGGCATGGGTAAGAATGCACTCTTGGGCTTAATGTTGGAATTACAATTGACCTCATCACATGCCTAGTGCATGCTATATGTGGAACTTCCCATACTTGCAGAAGCATGAAAATCATCAAACTTGGCCCTTTTTAATACACATGCTTCATGATAATAGAGTACACATGTTCCTACATGCTCTACCCCCATGCTAGGATGCTCTTATGCTACTTCATCACTTGGATCATATGTATGAGGCTCTTAGCTAGGAATGTGCCTTGTTCATCTAGTATTATGACTAGTGCAGTTGTAGCGATGAGTACTAGATGGAGGATGAGGAATATCTCCCCAATCTACAATAGGCTTTAAATGAAGATGCTAGCCTATGTGCTTGTAGTAGCCCTCCCTGTGTTATTGATTTGATCAAAAATTTCAAAATGAGATCATGTCTCTTTGTTCCTCATGGTAATTCCATATGTTCAAAGCTATAGGATGTAATACATATCCTTGAATGTAACGACCATCTCTCCAATGGTTAAGTGGATTGTAAAAGTGTATAAATCCCACCTTTTCATTAATGAGATTAGCATCAAATCATGGTATCCCACTGTGTTTATTTGATATACTCACCATTATCTTGTCTCTTGCAAGAAAAGTCATGTGTTAGTGTTGAAGTTGATTAAAACTCAACCCCATAGCTCCTATGAATCACCTACATGAAAACACCTATCATAGAAGAGAGAAGCATAAAGCTATGCAGGTGAGAATTTCCAAATCCATAGATGAGACATTCTTCATGAACAAAAAGATAAATTTCTATAATAAAAAGTGAATGAATAAAATTACAAAGAGATCAATCCTTATAAAAGGAGATCAAAACCCTAATAGGGTAAAACCTAGGTTGCATGATAATAATTAATAAAAGAATTAATTATTATATGCCTAAAGTTTAGCTTAAGTAAACTAGAGATAATAAGAGAGTTAATAATAGGATCAAATGATTTAATTAATAAGGCAATATCTTATTACTCTAATACCCCCCTTAAGATAAACTTAGGGAGTAGCTAAAAACCTAGAAACTACTACTAAAAGCAAATTGGGTTCCGATAACAAGGCTTGATGAGGTACCCAAGCACAAAAAAATCTTTGTAAAGAGAAGAAATAGATAAAACAAAATGGAAAAAACCATACTCCAAAAAGAGATGAAAAGAATGTTCCAGAAGATAGGAACAAAAGGATGACCATGAAGAACACCACTGAAGCATGAAGTTGCAAACACTACCAAACTGCTAATCTGAAGAACCTTCACTGTATAGAACATGACCAAGTAGAGAATACTAAGTCTAAAGAGTTGGTTAGTTGAAGATGGAAGGTCTTCATGGTCTCCAAAAAAAGGAATGAAAGAATGTATATGGTAAATGATCCATCTCACCAAAATGCATAGGTATCTAGCCACTACAATCACCTAGCACATAGGATCAAATATTGAATACATAACTCACTCCAACAAACCAAGAAAGCAATAAAACCAACATAACCCACTTATAATTTTGAGAGGTAAGAAAAGAACACTAAAACTAAATGCAATATCTAATGTAGAAAGAAGAACTAGGAACATCAAGAGTGCAAAAGAAGTACAAACACCTATACTAGCACATGTCATCAACACATCATGAGGCTATTTTCATGGAATTAACACTCACTTGACAAAGGAAGATGGAGAATAAGGCCAAAATGAAACACCCCAAGGAATTTTATAATGTAGTGCAAGTACAATAAAACACAATGATGCCCAAGATCCCAAAATGCAATAGAGTGGCACTTTATCTCAGTGCATTTGCAAAAAATTTAAAAAGGATGTCAACAAAGATCAAAAGAGACATAAGGTTGATACAATAGAGAATGTACATGATATAATCATGTATTCATGAGACTTTAAAGTAGAATGATGATAAAATGACAATGAACTAGACTAAACCCTATATATCATTGTCAAAATGTAAGCCCTATGAGCATCTCATGTTTCCCTAACTACAACTACTAAGAAAGCTCTTAGACTAGCATATTAGTGATAGTTCTAGAATGGGAGTATGCTTAAAATTAAAATCTAGGAGAATGCACTCAAGATCTTTGACTAAATTGTAGATTATATGTGGGTAAAAACTCTTAGAATGCTATCAAAATGGAAATGCAATGAGCTAAACATATAATAAATGTCACTGAATAACATAAAAACAATGCTAAAATGCTATGAACTTGCTAGAATGAGAATGTTAAAATGATAACTCAAAATGTGCCTATAGTATAGATACCTAAAACTTGAGTCCATTGGCTCTTGGATTTCTCTCCTATTTATAGGATTTTGGAAGGGGTTAGGGTAAGAATCAAGATTTTCACCATTAACTAGTGGATGAAGGTGAAATTAAAAATATCTCATAAGAGGCCAAGAGGAAGAATCTAGCAGACTTGGTTTTTAGGATAAATGAAGATTTTTCCAATTCTCTTAAATTGAAAAAGGGGGATTTTCACTTGTGTGAGGATAAATGACTTTATTGATTTAATAAATGTTCTATTTATTTTCAAAAGTTTTTCTTTTTATTTCTCCCTTTTGAATTTCATTTTATGATTTTGAATCATTTTTCTCCTCTTTTTAAAGTCAGTTTAGGTCTTTTTTATTTGATAGATGATTAATGACCTGATGTGATTTTTGATTTGAAAGTCCATTGTGTTCCTCTCATTTCTTCCTTAATTTGTGTTGATTGATTTCAATTGTGTAATTTAGGTCTTTTCCAATTTTTGGGTGTCTACAAATGCCCCTCTTTGAGCTAATATGATAGGCATATTAGTTCAAAGATTGTCTTGATTTTCTAATTTTAGGTCAAATTCTGATGATTGGATGTATGTTCAATGATATTTTGACATTTCATAGTTGTCATGGTGTTTTTTTGTTGATGGCTTGATGTATGATCATTGATGATTTGATGTTTTGATTGTCATTAATTTTTCTGATTGATATTGTTATATTTTTACTTGGAAACCCTAGTTTTGGTTGATTTGATGTTTGAATTTTTTGGTTAGGGTAGAATGTTTTACTGCCCCAGTTTGATATGGATATACCGCCCCCTCAGAAATGAAATTGGAAAAAAATGAAGGTGCCAAAATTAAGGAGGTTCCAATTTTATTTTTGAAATGTTTGATAATTGATGGATAAAGATGATCAAGTTGGTGTAATATAATACCCAATTCATGAGAGTAAGCAAAAAGGTTCCAATGTTGGGTAAATAGAGTGAAGAAGTGATATAAATGCCCCTAAGGAGGGTTAAATACATCAAAAATGCCTTTTACCCTTGTCATTTTCACACTCTCTTTTGACATTTAGTAATTTGGAGTTCTAAGCTAGAGAGGATGGTGGTCCCTTTACAAGAGCATAGATTCAAGAGGGGTCATAGGTACAAGCATCCAACATACTATAGTGCCCCAGTAAGTCATCGAGATCCTCCATTTTAAAGATTTTTTCATGCGTATTTGAGTTTCTTGGAATTTTGCTCGAATTTGTGTGGTAGATGTGGTAGTTTAAGTGTTTTAGCGCATTTACCTTTTCTTTTAGGACATTTGAATTTATTTAGCACATTATCAAAATCATTTAGTGCATTCAAAGGATGAATTAGTGCATTCAAAAACCTAGATTTGTACCAAATTAGCACATTTAGTGAAAAAATAGTGCATATAGGGGTTTTAATAGTGCATTTGATTGATCTTATGGTGCATATGTGTGGATGTTGTAGCGCATTTGTGTTAAATAGTGCTTATACAATATGAAATAATGCAAATGATCATTTTGATAGCGCTTATATATGTTATAGCACATCTAAGATAGGAAATAGTGCATTCAAATGTTTTAATAGTGCATATGGCTATTTTAGTGCATTTGACTGGTCTTATAGCACATATTTCCTAGGAAATAGCACAAATGAACATTGATGAGTAGAAACAGATTATAAAGCCTTAATTGAGCATAAGATAATGCAAAAGGCTAGATTCTAGGTTTGTCGACCAAGGATTCATCATAACTAGTAAACAATAGTAATCAAGTAGTCATGAAGTGATGTTGTAGGATCAGACTAATGATAGATCAGTAAAGAATGATTACCCAAATCAGGATATAGATTAGGGAAAACAAACAGGTCTAACTGAGGATAGAGGAGGATGAGTAACAAGGCCAAGATAGAACCAATAGCTATGTAGCTAGATATAAATAGTAGAGTGATGTATGATGATCACTTGGGATGAAAACTGACATTGTTTGTTTGTTTGTTTGATGCAAAACAAGTACAAGGGTGAAAGCTCATGGTACGAGGTTTGTATCCATGGCCCCTAGAGGTAGTAGGTAGATTTTTGGTTGAGGTAGTAGGTGATTAGTAGATGCAGGTTTATTTATTTGCTATAAATGCCAAGGTTCTAAGTGAACAAAAGGCTATTGATAGTTGTGATCGAGCAATGGCTCGAATCACAACATCTTTCATTTGTTGATGGGTGAAATGATTGAGACTCTAGAGGATGTATATCAGTTATTGTGGATCCTAACAGTGGCAGATTTAGTGTACTATGATCAAACTATAGATGGCACTACCTTTAGGGATTTGTTTGGAGATGATGGCATTGGGGATGACAATGTATCATGGTTCCATATGCTGCAGTATGAGCCATTATCAAAAGTTTTGGTTGGATTGATAGGAGGATTTTTGTTTGTAGACCAATGAGGGTGAGGATGTCCAGTTGGATGGGGTAGTTGTATATTGGCCCACTTATACCATGACTTGCATCAAGTTGTATATTTAGGAGCCTCATTACTATCAATAGGGGTGATTTTGTTATAGCTATGGACATGGGAGCATTTACCCATTACTCATTTGATATATGTGTGAAACCATCCATAGGGTATGCCTTACATTTATACTTACTCCAGTGTGATCATACAACCCCATTTCGACAAGATGAAGTATTGGTGGCATATATTGGATGATATTGATGAGGTTGTGTAGAGACCATACAAGTTCATTGAGCCATGGGCTGAGGACAATGATGAGATGATATACTTCTTTGGTCCAAGATATTTTCTTGGTTAGGTACCCACAATGATAGAGAGATTTTGTTTCAAGTGGGTGGTGAGACAGTTTGGTCGATGCTAGGGCATGCCACAAGGGTTGGCACATTATGCTCCGGTTTAGTTAGAGAGGGGAGTGTGGGGATTGACCTTGGAGTATGAGGCTTGTCTAGAGGCCTTTCTATAGATTATAGATACACCATAGCCATGGGCATTATAGGATGGAGAGGAAAATGAAAGGATGGAGGAGGACTATACACGATGGTTTTGAGAGCACCCCTTTCCAAGATAAATGGATCTGGTAGAGTCTATTCTTGGGATTGATGAGCCATCGAGTGGGGGAGATGATGAGGATGATGATTATGGTCTAGGGAGCGATAGAGGGAGATAGTAAGTTAGAGGGAGAGCAAGAGGTGTGGTTAGATTATGGGGGAGATATGGAGGGCAAGGCCAAGTAGCCATGGTACTACCATAGAGCAATGTGGCATGAGGTCTAGTATAGAGACTAGTAGGTGCAGGGAGGGTTGGAGGGATCCAAGGCTATGAAGGTGCAAGGGTGAGAGGAGGGATGGGTGGTAGTGTGGGAGCTAGTCAGCAGGATAGAGGTGTTGGGAAAGGTAGGGTAGAGTAGGTGAAGACAAGGCTGCCTGAGGATGTATAGTTTATCTAGCAATAGAGGCTATGGGTATAGGCTCTGATTAGAGATCCATAGGATGTACGACCATAGGGATAGTAGCAGGTGCCACTAGATGTGCCACCACTAGTAAAGAGACCAAGGGGATCTACTTATTTGAAGGCTTGAATGAGTGCCATGGAGGCTTGGATGGGTGAGTTGACAAGTACACTATAGGAATTTATAGCGTGAATGACACCAAGGCCACCATAACCACCATCACCATTGAGGATAGATGGGGCATCAACTACTTAGATGGCCGTAGCCAAACATGTTGCATTGATGATAGATGCAACTAAGTAGGTGCCACAAGAGGATACGAATGCCCCTAGAAAGTAGGGACCTTTGAGTCAGCCACCTATGCATGGATGAGTGTAGATTATGTGTTTTGGCATTACTCATCATTATGTATTATTATTCATTTGATGTTCATTTGATATTCATGCTAAGGTACTTGGTGATCTTTGGATGTTCATGTGGATAAACACTATGATCTATTGATGTTCCTGTTATTTGATCATTTGGATGTTCTTGTTGATGCAATCTAATCTTATATTCCTGTTGATTTTATCTTTTGATGTATTGTTCAATCTTTTTCTTTATGAGATATATGAGCTTGTTAATTTTCAAACATTTGTATTTGTTATATCATGGACTCATGTATGCATGTGATGGTTTGATTTGATAGATATGGTAGTAGTAGATATGGATATATATATGTGAATGATTAATGTTGCATGATATCTGGATAATGATAAATAATGAAATGACAATAATGATGTAGTGAAAATGTGATGTGATAGTATGAATGAAATGAAATGTGGCAAAAAGAAGTTTCACGTAATGAAATTAGATGTAATGGAATGTAATAAATGAAATATAATGAAATGACATTTGTTTTAATGTACTAGGATGTAGTTATATGAGATGTAATGAAATGAATTTTAAAATGATATTTGATGTATCAAAATGTAATGAAATGAGTTTTGTGATAATGTCATGTGATAGAATGGAATGAAAAAAATGGAATGAAATGTGATGAAAAATTTGAGGTAACAATATGAAATGTTAAAGGAAATTTGCAAATGTGATACGATGTAATGGAATGAAATGAAATGAACATGAGATTGAATGTAATAAATGATATTTAATGAAGTGTGATATGTAATGAAATGAGATTTGATGTGATGTGATGTGAGGAGATGGATTGTGATAAATGAAAATGTAATGAAAGAAATGTGATGAATAAGATGTGATGTGATGTAGTAAAATGAATGGTGATAAATGAAGTGATATAAATGAATAATGTAATGAAATAAATATGATGAAATGGAATGAATGCATAAATGAAATGAAAATGAATTGAAATGGGATTGTGATGGGATGAAATATGGTAAAATGAGGATGAAATGAAATGAAATGAAAATTTGATAAAATGAAGTGGAAAGAAATATGATGAAAAAGGGAAAGAAATTAAATGAGAATGAAATGAAATGAAAATGTGATAAAATGGGATGTAATGACATGAAATGACAAATGAAAATGTGATAAAATAGGATGTAATGATATGAAATGATAATGAAATGAAAATGTGATAAAATGTAATGTGATGACATGTAATGAAAATGGAATGTAGTAAAATGCAATATAACAAATGGAATGGTAATGTAATGGAACCTGAATGAAAGTGAAAAATGGAAGGAAATGAAATTTTTTGAGATTCAAAAGACATGGGATGGGATGTCAACCTTTGAGATTCAAAAGCCACAAAATGAATAGATGAAATGCATGAATTAAAGGTAATGTTATGAAGAAAATGGAATGTAATGTCATGAATGTAGTGAAATAGAGAAAGTGAAATATATATAAAATGAAATAAACTGTGATATGTAATGAAATAAAATGGGATGTAATGAAATGTGATGCAGTGAATTGTGATAAATGAAAAGGAGAGGAAATGAAATTGTTTGAGATTCGAAAGCCACATGATGTAGTAGATGATGTGGTGTAATGAAATGAGGTTGGATGTGATAAAAGGTGATGTAGTGAATTAGGATGAAGGAAAGAAAAAGGGATGAAATGAAATGTGATGAAATGAAATTGTTTGAGATTCAAAAGCCATGTAATGTAGTGAGTGGAATGAAAATATGAGACAATGGAGTGTGATGCATGGTGGCAATGTTGTGAGAAGAAAAAGTCCATTATAGTTGAGTGTTAAAATCTCACCTTGATGTTGATATTGTTGTCTATTATTGGATAACCAGTCTTAAATTTTTTGAAGGATATTGTGAAGGCTTTCTTGCATAATCCTGATTTATGTGCCAATTGTTTGTCTTCAAGGCACCCAAGATGAAAATGCAAACTAAATGAATGCAACTAACTATAACTTTTTTTGTAAAGATATACAAATTAATTTTCATCATAGAGCATTTGATAAAAAGTAACTAAGTACAACCACCACTAGCTTATCTATAGTGATATGAATACTACATCACATTGAGAAGTACCAGCAAACATGAACAATGTACATGAAAGTATGACAACTACTAGAAAATAGAAGTTATAGCCAAAAAAGAATAAAAATAGGCAAGAAAATAGTTACATGTCAAATAAAAGACCTCACCTAAGATAGCACACAAAATTGGTTGAGGTTCACATGGCTTTCCAAATGAGAGGAGGCACTTACAAGTGGACACAAATAATGCACAAAATCAAAGGATCACTAGAGTCAAATAGTGAAAAACCAAGGGAAAATAAAATATCATGACTTTATCTCGGTACCTCTGGTCAAGCACATCATCAAGGTACTAGAAGTACATAACAATGGAAAAGCCCATTATTTGCAGACCAAGCATGCTGATAGTTGTGTGCAATAGGGTCCTATTTGTTCAATTCTACTTGGAAGCAACTATTCTATCAGTCAAATAAGAAAGAATGAGATGTGTCAGTGGCAATTTAGCAACAGATTCTATTGAGCAATGTGTGTTAATAGGAATTAGGGTGTCTGAGTTTCAAAGCCAAGGGTCAAGTGTACCTAGTACCAATGTGGTGGGATGCAAAGAGTGGATATGTGGTAAGACCAATAAATAAAAAGTCTCAAGTGAGTGATGGCTATAAATAGGAAAATATCATGGGGATGGAACAAAGCAAGGTGAAGAGTAGAACATAGCTATCAGGTTTATTGAGAAGTTTCAAGAAGTGTATAAGTGAAAGCATGTCAGGCTCACCAGATCAATCATAGCAAGAGGGTGATGCTAGCTAGGGAAGTGGATTGGGAAAGGGTAAAAAGAAAAGAACATTTGGTGAACCTTCAACGAGCTAGTGTATCAATCAAAACTTCAAGTGTTGATTCTAGAGCTAGGTGTAGCAATTCATGTAGGGTAAGGGTCAACACAACCTAAAGAGGTGGGGATCAAGGTAGAAGAAATGCCCTTGTTAGTGTTAATGATGTTGTCAAGGATTGTAGCACAATAGGCATTGCGAGTGGTATTGGGTGATGAGCTAATAATCCAGGTGGAGAATAGTTTGCTTGGGATGATAGATAGTATGTCAAGAGTGGAGGAGGAGGTGGGGGAGATAAAATCTCCTAAAAATTCTATGGAAGAAACTCCAAAGGATGTAGAAGGCATTAGTGTGGGTGAGGTGATAAATGGAATGCATTGGTTGATTAGCCCTGGGATTCTAAGACAATGGTCAATGGAAGGGGAAGTGAGTGGTGTAAATGTAGAGGAGCCATGGCTAGAGGTGGGGGTGGAGATCAAACATCAATGGACGTGGAAGAATTATGGAGAATGTTGTCCATAGAGAAAGTCTGTGTGGAGAATACATAATAGTAAGTCACATTGTTTCTAGGATTGATGGAGAAAGTGAGGGAAGATGGAGCTCAAATAGAAGAAATATGGCTTCAAGTGGTGATGAATACAAAGTAGATGCAGGTACAATCACTAGAAGTGAAACTGCATGTGGAGCACTCACAAGAAAAGGGAAATTATGGGGGGATGCAAGAAGAGTGGTCATGATCTTAGAGGTTGCAAGAATCTCTAAAGATGGCACAATAGGGTTTATAGAGTGTGCAAAAATAGTTAGTATTGTTGCAATCATAGTTTGAGTCATTTAGGGAGGCAATTGCAAAGTCAAACTCCCTATCCTTGAAGTTGTAGGAGTAGTTAGCATTAAGTGAGGTGAAGGTGACATAGTTACAGTAGTGTTTGGGTGAGGCAAAAGTAGACATGGATCATTGGCAAATGGCAACTGATCAAATGTAGTAGGAGTGGGATGTGCCCTAATGAGCAATCACTACATCGGGAGTAAATGAGCTAGTGGAGAATGTATTCATGGAAATGCACTAAATGGTGAAGGTACACCAAGAAGTTGCTTATTATATGGGATGTTATCATTAGGCATTCCTTAATAAGGACTGGCAAGAGACATAGTTCATGGATAGGGAATTTACACAAATATTGAATGCACAATTACGTAATGGAAGGTTTTTGATTCCCATAGATGCAGTGTGGGTATGTAGAGGGTTGATGTTAGGGGCTTCTTCTTTTAGATCTAGGTCCCAAAGGAATTGCTTGAGTACTGTCTTGATTCTCTTTCAGCATTGAAGGAATTGTGTTGTTTTTGGAAGTCCAAAGGTTCTATCTCTCACTCCTTTTCAAACCAAAGGTAGCATTTCTCACTTCTTTTCTAGCAATTTTTTTTTTGTGATTTTCTAGTGTGTTTTTTTTGGTATTTTTGATGATGATTTATTTCTCAAAGCACTAGACATAAAACCTTTTGAAATGGATGCTATTAATGGGCTCTACTAGGTCTGTACCATCACAATCTTAAAGTTTGTAAGTACTAGTCCTAAAGGACTCTATGATAATGTAAGGACCAATCCAATTGGCCTCCCACTTGCCTTTCTTTTCCCTAGCCACTTGGTTCTTAGGGTTTTCTCAAAGCACTAGGTCGCCAATTTGAAAAACATAGGGTTTGATATTTTTGTTGTAATGTATGGATAACCTATGCTAATACACTTTGAGGTGTTCATATGTTTCACACTGATGTTCTTCTAACAATTCTAGCTACTCTAGATAGGCCACTATGTAATCCTCATCAGATAGGATGTCACGAAGGGTAACTCTCAAGGATGGGATCTCAACCTCTAAAGGAAGAATAGCTTCACAACCATAAACCAAGGAGAGGGTGTTGTGCCTGTGGGTTTCCTAAAACTCATCCTATAGGCCCAAAGGATGGGGTTTAGTTATAAATTCCAATCTCTACCAATATCATTGATGGTTCTTTTGAGAATGTTTATAATGGTTTTGTTGGTGGCCTCTACTTGGCCATTGCCTTGGAGATAATAAATTGACAAGGAGTGGTGTATAATTTGAAAATTTTCACATAATTCATCAATTATTTGATTCTTGAAGTACAAGGAATTGTCCATAAGAATGGCATGAGGTATGCCAAACCAAAAAATGATATGGTTTAGAATAAAGGAAGAGATTTGTTTTCTCATAGAGTCAACAAGTGGCACCACTTCAACCCACTTGGTGAAGTATTATGTGGCAATGATAATCCATTTATGTCTGTTGGAGGAAGGTGGGTGGATGGCTCAAATCAAATCAAAGCCCCACTAATAAACAGGCCATGGTGTGGCCAAAGGGTTGAGCTCTTGGGCTAGCACATGAACAAGGTTACCATGGATTTGACATTTTTTGCAAGTTTTAACATAGTCTATAGAATCATTTTCCATGTTTGCCCAAAAATAACCCATCCTAAGAATCTTCTTTGCAAGTGTATACCCACTGGAGTGTGACCCACAAATTCCTACATGGAATTCCTTCAGAGTGACTCTAGACTTTTCCTTTTGAAGAAATCTAAACAAAGTACCATCAAGACCCTTCCTATATAGTGCATCAGCTACCAAAGTGTAGCATAAGGTTTGTTGAATGAGATTACATTTTTGGTTATGTGAGAGGTCAAAAGGAATGTTGTTATCATGGAGGTAAGTGGTGATGGGGTTATACTAGAGGGAATTAGGAGCATCTAAATGACAAATGATAAGGGAGTCAGGTTGAGTAAACACAAGTTGAACCACCTCTTCTACCAAGAACTCATACCACTTGTGCTACTCTAGTAACTAGAATAAGGAGGCCAAGGTGGCCATGGAATTTTCTACTATGTTCTTATCTATAGGAATTTTTTCAAAATTAATATGAACAAAACATGCCTTAAATGTGTCAACTATATGTTTGTAAGGCAATAACTTTTCATCTTTGGTTTGATATGTGTTAATGACTTGGTTGATGATCAACTAGGAATCTCCATAAACCTCTAGTGTTGTTAGTTTCCATTCTAAAGCTAGTTTGAGGCCAAAGACCAAAGCTTCATATTCTACCATGTTATTGGTGTAGGGGAAAAGTAGTTTGTAAGACTTGGGGATGGTAACACCCAATGGCTTAATGAACAAAATACTGGTGTCTGTTCCACAGTGTCTATAAAAATGATCAAAATAGAACTTCCAAGTTATCGGCTCTATCTAAAGAATGTGCATATTTGGAAGATCAGCTAACATAGGAGTTGAGCTCTCTATAGGTGCATTTTCCAATTGATTAGCAATGGCCTATCCTTTTATTTCTTTCCTATCAACATACTCAATATCAAACTCACTTAAGATCATCATCCACTTGGCCAATCTACATGTTAATGTTGTTTTCCTAAGAAGATATTTAAGGAGATCAATCTTAGAGATGAGCTTGACCTTATATGTTAAAAGATAATGAAGTATTTTTTGGGAAGCAAAAACTATGGCTAAACAAGCCTATTCAATAAAAGAGTAATTGAGCACATAGTTGATGAAGGTGGACTGATGTAATAAATGGCTCTCTCTTTTCCTTGGTCATTTTCTTGTGTTAAGAGGGCTTCGATTGATTTATCCACTAGAGAAATGTACAAAAATAGTAGTTTGTGTGATACTATAGGTACCAACATAGGTAGATTCATCAAGTAGGTTTTAAGTAAGTCAAAATCCTTCTAACACTGATCATCTCATTTAAAAATTATGTCCTTATGTATTAAGTGGGTGAAAGGTACACACTTTTCTGCCAACTGGGAAATGAACCAATAGACTGATTGAAGTCTACCTTGAAGAGAGTGTAACTAACTCAGGTTCTTTAGAGGTTGCATGCTGACTATGGCCTATACCTTTTTAAGGATCAACTTCTATCCCTTTCATTGAGACAATGTACCCTAGAATTTTTCTCAATTTGACACCAAAAGTACATTTCTTTGGATTAAGCCTAACCTTGAATGCTTCTAGGTAGGTGAATATCTCATCCAATATGGGGAGATGTTTTTCTCGAGTGTGGTATTTGGTAAGGATATCATCCACATAATTTTTGATAAAGATGTGCATCATATCATGAAAGATAGTGGTCATGGCATACTAATAAGTTGCCCCTATGTTCTTTAGCCCAAAGGGCATCATATTCCAATAAAACATGCCCCATGCACAAGTAAAGGTTGTTTTCTCTTGATCCTCTAGTTCTATCTTGATCTAATTGTACCCTAAAAATCCATCCATGAGTAAAAGCATGGAATGACATACTATCAGGTCTATAATGATGTCAATGTTGGGAAGGGGGAATCATCTTTAGGACATGCTTTGTTTACATCCTAAAAATCAATGCAGATGTGTATGCTACCATTCTTCTTTGATATGGGAATAATATTAAATATCCATGATGCATATGCCAAGGGCCAGATGAAATTGGTGCTGATCAATTTCTCTAATTCTACTTTCACTAGTAGAGCTATGTGGGGATGCATTTTTCTAAACTTTTGCTTGACCAGCTTGACCTCTGGAGAAATGTCGAGATGATGGAGGACTAAACTTGAGTCTAATCCTGGCATGTTTGCATAAGACCATGCAAATTTTATCTATCTCTCTTCAAATATGAAAATGAATGCACTTATTTCTTCTGTGCTTAAGGACTATGCTAAATAAATGAGCCTCAATTCCTACTCTGTACCAATGTTAACTTGTTCTATTGATTCAATCAAGATAGAAAATATTTCCTTAGAGTGTTCAAGTAAGGTATCAATCACCCCATTTTTGGGTGCCATAGTTAGGTTTTCACCTTGGGCTATGTCACTTCTATTTGTTTCTCAAGATCAACTACAACCTAGTAGTGATCATCAAAGCCATGAAATGCTTGGCATGTTCTAGTATGACTGAGATGAATGATATTGGACCCGACTATGTACAAATTTTATATGAAAATAGGGGTTTTTCGGTGCTCTAAGCTCAACGGTGATGTCCATTTGGGCTCAAAATGACCCAAAAAATTAGTGACCCCCAGATTCAATACAAAATAACTCTAAAAAATGAAACCCTCTAGAAGAAAAAACATAGATCTAAAAGCTAATCCAAACTTCTCATAAACTAAACAAGGGCATGAAGATATGGAGCTTTGATAGCATATTGAAGTTGTTGAAAGATCAACCCCATAGCTCCCAAGAATCACCTACATGCAAACACCTATCAAAAAAAGAGAGAAGCATAAAGCTATGGAGGTTGGAATTTCCAGATCCATAGATGAGACATTCTTGATAAGAAAAAAGATAAATTGCTATAATCAAAAGTGAATGAATAAAATTACAAAGAGATCAATCCTTATAAAATGAGATCAAAACCCTAACAAGGTAAAACCTAGGTTGCATGATAATAATTAATAAAATAATTAATTATTATATGCCTAAATTTTAGCTTAAGTAAACTAGAGATAATAAGTGACTTAATAATTAAATCAAAATGATTTAACTAATAAGGAAATATCTATCTAATTACTCTAAAAATTAGAGAGGAGATGCCTTACTATAATGTAATGAATCACATTAAAATCTTCAAATTAATGTACTTTTTAAATGTTGTTTTATATAACAGTTTCATCTATTATCTAATTGAAATGGAAGCTTGAGCAACGTGGTTCATGTAATGCTCAAATCTGAGCACAAAACCTTGAGTAACTTGTTTGGTTCTCAAAGGATGGATGATAAATTCCTTTTATGACATAGTGGCTTCCTACATTAATCACAAAATGGATTTGATAGGTTTCTCTCTACTAGCGATGTGCAATGAGAAGTATGATGGCCCACACTAAATCTTTCAATTCATTTTCATTTTTATGACCATTGATACAAGATTAGTGAAAAGAAAGATTCTTGTTTCTTAAGTTCCTTTCATGTTTTTAACATTTATTATTTTTCCTTTTGAGGAACTTTAATAAGCTACAAGATGGGTGAAATAAGTTACCTTACTCAATTTGTGCTAGGTTACTTGGCATTGAAAATAGAGTAAAATCATTATCTGTTCAAAATTTATGCTCTTTCAAAAGATGTCACTTGTTATTAAATGTGATAGGTTTCCAGATCTTAGGATTACAATGTGCTATTTTATTATTTCAAGCAGGTAATG
Source organism: Cupressus sempervirens (assembly GCA_028749045.1). Lineage (NCBI taxonomy): Eukaryota > Viridiplantae > Streptophyta > Pinopsida > Cupressales > Cupressaceae > Cupressus > Cupressus sempervirens. The sequence goes on from CM053786.1 coordinate 403,610,530, forward strand.
TTGGTTAATGATCATGTTAGTTTTATTTCACTTTTTTATTATGTTTGATAAATTTAAAGCTTTGAATGGAAATCATATCTTCATTTACTAAATATTTGAAATGTTAAATGAAAGTGTTTGAAAAAATAGAAGTGACAAAAATCAATTGCTAGTTGATCAACATCTATTAAAATATATATTGTTAGTTTAAGATATATAAAGCCCTAGCTAAGATTGATCCACATCTTCTTGATGTTAAACATCTTTTCCAACAAATTATTGAGCCACAAAAGATAAATTTATTATCTCTTTGATGTAGATTTATTTATTTTTAAATGCTCTCATTTCTTCAGTAAGTGTTCTTTCTCTAGATACCATTATGAGAGTGACAATTAAAATTTTGTCATCTTGATTTGAGGATGTCCAATACTAACATTGATCATTTTTCCAATAATATCTTATAATGCTTTATTTATCTAGTTAGGTGGTGGATGTTCTCAAGGAAATTAAACAAAATCAAAAGCATGAAGGGTAAATATTACATTTCTTCTAAGTTTGCACTATAAGTTTCTTGTCTTTGGCAGGTAAAAATGTGATATACTAGATTTTATATGTAGGACTTGATATTCTTTCTATATTACTCGATTTTGTATTTTTTTGTGAGATATTTAGAATCAACACAACCACCTAAAACCCCATCATAATTTTTAAATAGTGGTGTCAAAGTTCACAAATTCTCAAATTATCATGGTTATCCCTACCTTCGTTATGATTATAGATATGAAAGAATTTCAACAACAATGAAAGAATACCCTTGCTTCAGATTTTATGTGGTTAGAAAAACCTTTGGAAGTTCTTAACTCAATTACTTCCATTTCATTTGAGGATTTAGTGTGCTCATCCATCAAGGAACATTCATTAGCAATTGATAAGGTAGTTCATTTATTTAGAAAAACCTATTTTGATTGCTTGCTTCGAATGTGAGGAAATATGTTATGTTCTTTTATTGACACACAAAAATATTTCAGTGGAGGATTTTCATTTTTTTTTCTTAACTATTTTGTAAATAAAAAATATATGTGATAATTTGTGAGTTCTAGGGAAACAAGACTACATGCATGTACTGAAGTATGCTTCTCTTTTCATGTTTCTTACTAAAATTTTAACCTCATATTTTGTTTTTCAAGTGTGCATTTTATAGATATTAATGCATATATAATAGAATTAAAGGAAAGTTTTCCCTTTTAACTATGCCATCAATTATGAATAACATTGTATCAAATTTTGTAATTCAAAATTTAAGGAACATATTCAATATTGTATGGATCATCCAGAAGAGATTAGCAAGATTGCAAAAGTGAAGGCCAAGGTTTCTAAAGTGAAGGGTGTTATGATAGATAATATTGAGAAGGTAAGCCTACTTGATCGAATGCTATATGGTATAAATATGATTTTAAAGTCTATTTCTCAATATGTTAGGAAATTTTTGTTAGTGTGAGTTGTGAGTATATTTTCTTTTGTAGTTATTTCATTTTTCTTTTTTTATTGATACAATATTTTCAAATCACAAAAACTGTGTTAGAAGCACAAATATTACAAAAGAATCATATTTTGATGCAGAAGCATCTTGGGTTACATTTCTATCATGCATGTTTCTTGGCTCTTAGTTGATGTTGGGTTTGTAGTTGTTGTTAAGTTCATACTTGATGTCAAGTTCTATGCAATTGTCAAGTTTGTGTTTGATGTTGAGTGCATGTTGGTATTGAGTTCATATATGTTCCAAGCATTGTCAAGTGCCAGTATTTGCCTTGGTCCTTCTTTAGCCAGTTGTCTATGTCTAGTTCTAGTTTGAGTTAACCTTGCTCATATTTAATTTTGTATTTTCACTTAATATTTGTTGAGAGTGGACTTGTGGCTTGGTTATGCATTTAATGTAAGGGTTTATTTAGTTGGTAATTTGTAATTTGTTGACTTGTGGTTTCGCATGTATGTAAATGAGTCTTGGGTAGAGTCTTAGGCATAAGTGGTCGATTAAGAAAATTAAGAAGGAGAGTTAGAATGTGAAGATCATCATTGAAGATCAAGGTTTGAATTGTAATTTTGGTTGTAACCTAGAAGGCCTCATAGTTGGGCATGCATTTGGTAATATGATGAATCAATAAAGTGTTTTTCTCTTCTATCTCCTTTGGTTTTTGTTCCCTATATTGTGTTTCTCATTGTATTTACTCTTGCAAATGGTTTTGGTAGCTAGGTGTGCCTTTGGCCCTAGTTTCCATCATCCTCCCTATGTCATATTCAAAAGAATGCCATAAAAATCACTAGTAAAAAACTAGAAGTAAATTACCAATTTAGGCATGATAATTTGGGTATTCCTATAAGGTAATTTGTTTTAGGGGTTTGGGCACATCTAGAAAACCAAACTTTTGATGTGTGTGTGTGTGTGTGTGTGTGTGTGTGTGTGTGTGTGTGTGTATTTATATATAAGTCTAGTTATTACTTTTTTTAATTCTCCTTGTGCTCTCTTTTATCCCTATGATAGATCATAGAGTGTTATTTGAAATGTTGATCCAAAAAAATTCACATAATGGCATCCAAAAATAATAACTAGATATTTCATGGATTGTGGAGATTTGTTAGCATGAAGAGCACATAAGTCTGAATAACTATGTGAGATACATATAATATAAATAAATTAAGATGCCATAAAATATATCCTATGTAGAATGCAACATCTTCAATCTTCAGCAAGGGGCTAACGAAAACCTTTGAATGCAAAATTTTACATTCATTTTAGATTAAAGATCGAGAGATATAGTTCTAACTATGTCTATTTAGGAAGAAATGTTCCAAAGAACTGAAAGAAAGTTAATGTAATTATATAAGAATTTGATGACATAGTGTAAGATGGATAAGGAGGTTGTGTAAGATTGGGCAATGTGATGTGATGTATATGGGAAAGTTCTTATATTGTACCATTTGAATGTTTTCATCTATAGTATGTGACTATAAATCTTCAATTTGGTCAAAGAATGGGGTGTTTGAATAACAAAAGGTTAATGAGTTTGTGTTATAGGAATATGGAATTTTCAACAAACGATGGAGTTATCATTGGTAGGTCTAATTGGGTCTATAGGTTGAACTTTAGAGAAAAATGAATAGTGTTATAATCAAGTGTTGATTAAGACTAATTATGAGTCATGATTAGATTTTTAAACAATTTTTGACAATGGTAATGTTTTATTAATATGTTGATTGATATTTCTAACTATATGATGTAGAAATTAAGGAGAAACATACATAATGTAGATAGAGTAAACTTAGCTATTTCTAAGTACAATAATCAATTATACTTCCATCTAAGAAAAAATCAAGATAAAGCTACACTAATTATATATAGAAACTAGGTATAAATCACTAAAGAAATGATTGGAATTAACTCAAAAGATAAGAAGTAAGATAGTAAAGAAAGTTACACATTATATGATCATTCTTTAAAGGGTGTTAGCTCAATGGAAGAGCACCTACTTTACAAGCAGATGGGTGGTGGTTCAATTCCATCATGCCCTATTATGACCAGATACACTATTAAATATGCTACTAAATATTTGATCAAATATACTACTAGATATGCTACTAAATATACCACTAAACATGTGACTAAATATACTAAATATGTAACCAAATATATGATTAAACATGCTACTAAATATACTGCTAAATATGTGACTAAATCAACTATCAAATATACAACTAATATGTGATTAAATATACTCATGTTTCTTCAATTCCTTCTCTCCATGCTACTCTAGTTCCTACTCCTCATCATAGCCCTATTCTACTAGCAAGTGCTACACTTTTGCAACCAAGTGGCTTCACAATATAAATAGTAGATTTGGGAGATGGAAAGAGCAATAGTAGTGAATCTATTGAGTCTGATTAGAAAAGGAAGAAAACTCTAGAGGTAGATAAAGGCCAGAGCTTTTCCAAGTCCATTTCTCGAGATCCAAAGAATCACTTCTCTTCAACTATGGTGATAATCACTCCAACTAAGAAGAAGATGTTTAGTATAGAATCATTTGGGATGGCCTCCAAAGTGATAGGTATTGATTCTTGGTTGGAGGATACTTTGGAAAGAAAGAGGAAAAGGAAAGATGAAAGCACTCCCACCAAAGACACTATTTCCCTTGTAGTTCATTCTAGATCTACATTAACCAAGGTAAAGAAGTAGAAAAAATTGTCTATACTTGGGCAAGATCCAAAAAATAGGGCACCTAACAATGGAGATAGCCAAGCCAAACAAAGGAGGAAGTATTGAAGATATGACTACTGATGATTTTACTCTACACTCAGTGGACCTTGGAGAGGCCAGGCATGACACCAAGGTTGGCTTGTGGAAGTCAACCAATGAGGTGATTGAGGGACAATTAGAAAGTATGAAGTTGTCAAAGACCAGAATGAAGACTGAGATAGAAGAATTGAACAAGTACATTAGATAGTTGGTTACTCCTTGGTAGCTATCTTCAGAGTATCAATAACCAAAAATCCTACTACTACTGAGATTCAGGCCCTCATCTCTCAACTTTAGGAAGATAGGCACTTTGGCCAAATTGGTAAGGAAAGGATTGAGAAGCTCAAATTAGAAGGAGCCACTATTATAGAAAAAATGGGTAATTTTATCCTAAGATTGGAAATGGAGAAGGATAACATCTTATCAAATAGAAATACTCTAGCTAGAGAAAGGACAAAGTGTGATGATTATGTCTCCCTTCTGAAGATGATCATTCAAATGAAGGCAAAAGAAGTTGTTGAAGCAAAAATATTTCGAAAGGGAGATGAACCTCTATTCGAGTGGCTTCAAAGCATGTAGTTCAAGAAAGAAATGATCCTATTAGTAGACAAGGGACTTAAGGAAATAGAGGATAAAGTGAAGAAGACCCAAGATAGAGGATTTCAACTCATGAAGGGGCTACATATAGATTCACAGACTAGTGGACAAGGAAAAGCACTCATCGAGATAAATGTCATGAAAGAGAACTTCTCTAAATTCTTAGACAGTCTATCTAGTGTGTCTTCTAGTAGTCAAAACAAATTTGTAGAACTGCAAACACTCAGTAGATACATACACATGGCCATAGAGGAGTTACCAAATCAATTGAGTGTTGTGAAGGGGTTGGCTAGAGAACATTCCAAATGGCTCTTGAGATACACCAACATACACATACCTAAGTATGAAGAACTAATCCCAATGATTGTTTCTGCTAAGCCCTATAGAGAAAAAGTAGAAAAGGGGAAAAAGTCAAAGTGATTCACATTTTTTCCTCTTCTTCTTTCTTATGTAATTATTGTGATATGAAAAACTAGTGTCTTTCCATTTGTCATTTTTGAGAAGATGAACCGATTGAACTCCTATTGTAACGGTCATCTCAAAATCCTATATGTATGAAATTGAAAGATTAATAAAAGGTCGACAAATTTTTAGTGTAAAATATTTGATGTTGTAGAGACAATTGAATGGTATTTTGGTATCAATTATTTTCTATTCCATTTCTATTATTTATAGTTTTATGCCTTCTCTTTTTTTTAGATTGAAGCAAGGAAAGAATAGAGTTTTGCTCCTCTATTTCAAAGCAGCGAACAGATGTGATAAGTAGTGTCACTACAGGTTCAAAGAGAGATCCTTCAAGCATTTTTTTTCCCTTTTAAGCTAACTATAGTTTAGATTCAAATGAACTAAGTTCAATATTAGTAAACATACTATTAAGCTTTATGAGTCCATAAGATGTGTGGGTTCATGAACTTAATTACTTCTTCAGAAATCCTTTTTATTTGAGCTAGATTCTATTTAGGTATGACTTGCTTTACCTGTATTTTTCTTAGATCAAGAACATACCCCCCATTTTAGTTTTTGAAACAAAACATAATTAATTGAAAATCTATCATAGGGATTTGTACCTATCAATTTAGAGAAAAGCCAATCTACTCATTAGTGGATTTTTAACCATTTGTAATTAGATATTGTTCCTAGCTTGGGCATTCAAGAGTTATAATTAAAGAAGAACAAATCTATTTACCAACAAATTTTTGGTGACTCTATTGGGGATATGAATAGTCGCTTGACTGATAAGCCTATATCATGAGGAAAAATGGTACTACCTCATGAACACATTGTTCCAATGCTCCAACCTAACCTTGGTTTTCAAGACAACCAAGAAGACATAATTTCATCCCTTAATACATTTGTTTGGAGACATAGGAGGAATGTTGAATATTATAGGAATGCTAGCCAAGTATTGGAAGAAGAAGAAGGAAAAGTTGAAGCTTTAGAAAGAGTTGTTTAAAGGAGAGACATATGAAGAACAAAAATATATTTGAGAAAAGAAGCTCAAATACAAAACTAACCTAGCACCCTGGAACAAACAAGGTTCCTCAGAAGTACCAACGAATAGGGTGAGCAAGACCCTATTTTTGATAAACTTTCAGAGCTTAGTTTTCCCATCTTAGACATTCTAAAGTGGAAAGGTGAAAAAAAAAGTTGAAGTAGACCACCTTCCCCTATTAGGGATCAAAACACTAATGCTTCACATTCTACCTGCCAGGTATTGGCCCTGCACAAAATTACTACTCCCCCAGTTGTTAATTTCCTACCATACACTGCTAGAACAATCATGGCTGCTCCATGGGCTATAGAAATGGGACCATTAGCATTAATATCTTATCATCCAGTCTTAGCTAGTTCAAGGAAGAATTTCCCTAAATTTTAGGTGATGGGAAGTTTACTATAGATTAATACATTAAGGCCTTCTTTGTAGCTACTCACATCTTAGGAGTTGGACATGAGGATGTTGTCGTAAGATTATTTGTAGAAACCTTGATAGAGAGTGCAGTAGACTGGCTCTATCATCTAGATGATGGTTTGATCACTGATTGGGATACAATGAGAATGACATTTGAGACAAGATTTAAGACTGTGGAAGATGAGCATGCCTTGTTAACATAGTTGACATCTATTAAAAAGAAACCTACCATGAATATGGGGGATTTCATAGCTAATTTCAATAATATTGTTAGTAGAATCCCAACCACTAACAATCCCATAGCCAATAATCTGAAAACCTTCTTCATAAGTGCAATGCCCCCAAATATCAATTACGACTTGAGAAGGGCACATCCCATGGATTTAGTAGACACACAAAAGAAAGAAATTGAATATGAATATGACTTGATTTCCATAGGAAAATGGAAGTGAGAACATAAAACTAAAGGAAGTTCCACTAACACCACATCATCTAATCAAATGATTTAGAAATTGTCAAATGAGTTGGTAGCAGTAAAAAGGAAATTACCTAAATTTAATAATTCTTATTAGTGAAATTATCAAAAAATTTCAAGAATGAACAATGATGGAAAAATTTTGCAACTCATAGGTTCACAATCTAGGTTACAAATCAAAGCAACACCAAAGAAGGGAAATATGTGTGTCTTTCATTTCACAACATACCATTAAAGTGAGAGCTGTCCAAAAACTACTCGTATGATGCAATTATTATCCACCAATGAGTTGAACACTACAACTCCTTGTTCAAAATTAGATTCATACTCAAATGGAAACTCTAGAAATTTATTTTTAGAAAATGATTCAGATTCTAAACCAAAGGGCGAATGTTATGTGACCATTGATGGAACTTCATATACAGTGCTGACTTGAGGTCAAAGACTAAAGAATCAATCCTCCAGTCATCCTCATAGAGATGATCCTAGTCCCTCAATGAATAACATTCATGTCGATCAAGGAGCATCAACTTCACAAATGGGTAAGGAGAAAATGCCTTTTGATTTCATTCAATTTTGTGAAGAATCAAAAATTCAAATTCCCCCTATCAATTATTTGAAGTCTCACCCTTTTGAGTTAAAAAGACTAGTAGATCAATGTAAAGGGAATGCTTAAGATTTGAATCGCAATGTGACTATTGAAAAAGGAGATGAAACCTTGACATCTAACCTATTTAATCAAGAGGATTGTACTATTTTAGCAACCTTTCCTAGGCAAAAACCCAACCCATTTTATATCTCATTATATATCAATGGGTACAAACTAAGCAATTGCATAATAGATTTAGGTGCATCAGACAATGTTATGCCCTATTTTGTGGCTAAAGCCCTAGGTCTCAACCTCACTAAGGTACATGGAAGATTTTATTCTGTGGATGCCAAATGGGTTCCTTTGCTCAAGAAAATTAAAGATGCTCAAGTACCCTTAGCTTCACATCTACAAAAGAAACTCTTATTGACCATTCTAGGTGCAAATATTCTTGGGAGTTATGGACTTCTCTTAAGTAGGAGTTTTTTCCAAGACTTAGGAGGAGAAATAAAACTAGATTGGTCCCAAGAAGTCATACATATCGGGAATTAAAAAGTCAAATTAGAACCTAAAGAAAAGGAAAAATTTATAGTCTTAAAATCAAATGATCCTAAAGCTTAGATCCTATATCAAGAGCTAGAGTTTGACAACTACATGTTATTTACTGAAGAGGCTCTGGATGAACAAAGAAGTGAAAATTTGAGTAAAGGAATTCTTAATGAGGAAAAAGATTCAATAGGCATGTGGATACTAGAATTTGATGGAAGTTGTTCCTCTTTAGGATCTAGCACAAGCATAGTGTTAATACCTCCTGAGGGAGAATCAAAACCCATGGCCTTCAAATTAGAGTTTGGGAATACAAATAACACTACAAAGTATGAGGCTTTTTTACTAGGGATAATGATAGCAAAAGAAAGAGGAATAAAGATCTTGAAAACTTAGGGTGATGTAGAACTCATTGTGAGAAAAATTAAAGGGAAATATTCTGTGAAGAATCACAAACTGAAGAATTACAAGAATAGAATTTGGGATGAAATAGAAGGCCTAGATGCCTTTTATATTGAAGCAGTGCCAAGGGAGATGAACACTAAAGCTAATTCCCTAGTAGTTTATGCTTCTCTGCTACTACCCCATCTAGAATTCAAAAACAAGAAATACCAGATTGAGATTATGCATCAAGCCTCTATTCTAGATAATGTAGAATCCTGGAAAGCCTTTGAAGATGACAAGAGCTTGTAGTTATTTCTAGAAAATGAAAAATCCAATTCCAAACATGAATTCAATGATGGAAATCATAAAAGCTCTGATGTTGATAAGGAACAAAGCCAAAAAGATGAAGTTCAATTGTAAGGTAATATCATTCTCCCATACTGTGTCTTTGGAAAAAGTGTTTAATAGACATGATACCTACATAAAGCAAAAGTGGGTAGAAAAGGGACCTACCATTGGTGAGTATGAAGGGATAAATATTAGGGATGTTCATGATCCAAAAATGATTAATATTGGGAAATGTTGCTCACTTAAAGAGAAAGAAGCTGCAAAATAACTCTTTATAGAACATTGAGACATTTTTGCCTAGAGTTATGAAGACTTGAAAAGCTATCAAGGTGGTGAGGTAAAACATCAAATTCACCTCAAACCTAATGCAGTCCCTTTCTAGCAAAAACAAAGGAATTATAATCCTAAGGTAGCAGATGCCATATTTTGGGAAGTAGATAAAATGTTGAAAGCAAGGATCATCTATCTCATCCATCACTCCACTTGGGTAGCTAATACAATACTAGTCAGAAAAAAGAATGGAGAGATAAGGATCTGCGTTGATTTCCATAATTTGAATCAGGCATCTTTAAAGGATAATTTTGCTCTCCCCAGTATGGACTACTTACTACAAATAGTGGCCAGATTTAAGATGATGTCCATGCTCGATGGGTTTTCAAGTTACAATCAAGTTGAGGTAGAAGAGAAGGACCAACATAAAACAACATTCACTACTCCTTGGGGTACATTTTCATATCATAGAATGGCCTTTGGGCTCATCAATGCTAGTGCCACATTCCAAAGATGTATGAGAAAAATGTTTGCTAATCTAAAGGATTGGATTATAGTTATATATCTGGATGACCTCACTGTGTTTTCCAAAAAGAGGAAAAATCACATAGAAGATTTGAAAAAAGTCTTACAAAGATGCTGAGAACACAAAATTTCACTTAATACAAATAAGTCTATTTTTTGTGTGATAGCGAGAAGGCTCCTTGGTCATATAGTGTCTCAGCAGGGTATTAGAACTTATCCTAAATGAGTTGAAGCTATTCAAAGGTTGAGCTTCCCATCAAATAAAATAGGAGTTCAATCATTCTTCGGGAAAGTGAGTTTTCTCAGAAGGTTTGTACCAAATTTTGCAGAAATCACTAAGCATATTGTGAACATGATGAAAAGAAATTCAAATTTCAAATGGAATGAGGTGGGCAAACAAGCCTTTTAGAATATAAAAATTGCTATTACTAATGCTCTAGTTTTATATCACCCAAATTATAAGCGAGATTCCATCATCTACTATTATGCTTCTGAACACACTTTATCAGCCATACTTATGCCAAATTGAGAAACATGCTTTTGCAATAGTCAAAGCACTAAAAAAATTTGATTTTATATCTTGCATTCACATTCTATCATTTATGTCCCGGATGTAGCAATGAAAAGTGTGTTAACATAGAAAGATGTAGGTTGTAATGTTAGAGGAGCATGGATAGAAAAGATACAAGAGTATGATATAAAAATTAAACCTACCAGGTTGATAAGGGGCAATGCCTTGTGTAAGGCAATTGCAAAAAACATGATCACTGAGGAATCAAAAGAATTGAGAGAAAAACAATTAGTTTTGGTTGTAAGTCTTCAGGATTCATGGTTCAATAATATTACTTATCTACTAACATATGGAGAATGTCCAAAGGGCCTGACTACAAGACAAAGGAGAGATCTCAAATTGAAAGCAGCTATGTATGTAATTTGGGATGGCAAATTGTTCAAAAAAGCTATAGATGGCACTTTCCTCACATGTGTGGACAAACAATAGAGAGAAAAGTTGTTGAAAACATTTCATGATGAAGCCTATGGAGGACATTTTTCATCCCAAGTCATGGCTTTCAAAATATTGAGATAGTGCTATTACTAGCCCGGAATGTTCAAGGATGCCTATGCCTAGGTGGCAAAATGCAAAAAATGTAAGATGTTTTCCAGGTGTCCTCAATTAGTCGCTCTACCATTAAGACCTGTCATCATCGAGGGACCTTTTCAACAATGGGGTCTTAATTTTATTGGTCTAATCAGTCCAACATTGAGTGTTGGTCACCAATATATAATAACTGCAACTAATTACTTCACTAAGTGGGTAGAAACCAAAGCAACCAAGGAAACTACTTTTGAAGTAGTATGCAAATTCATTAAGGAGAATATATTGGATAGGTTTGGTGTCCCTATTAAATTAGTGATGGATAATGCAACTTATTTCTCTTCAATTGAGATTACCAATTTCTACTTTGAGTATAGAATTGCAGTCAGTCATTCGTCTAATTATTTCCCACAAGGAAATGGTCAGGCCAAGTCTAGTAACAAGAATTTGATAAATAATGTCAAGAAATTGGTATCAGATAATCAAAAGACTTGGCACAAGAAAATTCATGAGGCACTGTGGGAAAATAGACTAACACCTAAGAGAGAAATTGGCATATCTCCTTTTGAACTAGTCTATGGAGTTGAGGCTAATCTCCCATTACCTTTGGAATTAGCTATGAGTAAACTTAGAAAAATGATTGTAGATGAAATTTATAAAGATGGTTTAGAAAAAAGAATTATTTACTTGAGCAAGCTTGAAGAGGAAAGAAAAGAAATTGTGGATCACATCACACAACATCATATGCAAGTAAAAGATTTTTTCAATAAGAAGGAAAGACCACAAAAAATCATGATAGGAGATAGTGTGCTACTCTGGGATAAAAAAAGTTCTCCAAAAGGTATGCATAAAAGTTTGACACCTTGTGGAAAGGTCCATTCATAATTTATCAGGCATTTAAGAATAATTCTTTCAAACTGGCTTATCAAAATGGTGAAGTCCTACCTCTAACCTATAATGTTTAGGATCTAAAGCTTTATCAAATTTCAAATTGAGAACAAGTAACCCTTGTATTGTATTGTAGTTACATTTAGTTCCTTTCTGTTTTTTCCTAGTTCATTTTTCTTCCTTGCCTTTGCTTTCCTATTTTTCCCTACTTTTGTTTTGTTGTGCTGCCACCTTTTATTTTTGTGAAACCAGAGATTTTGAGTTCCTTGCTTGGGTATGCTCTACCCAAGTCCCTAGTCAAAGCCAGGTGTTGCCCCACTTTTCACCCTATATCCATTTTACAAATGTCAAAATTTTTGTGTCTTGATTTGGTCTAGGTATGTTTGGGTCTAGTTTTTCCCCTTAGGTGAAAAGAGTCTCCATCGAATTTTCCATCTTTCCCTTCTCCCACATTTTATGGATGGGTGGATTTTCCTTGATGTAATGAGTCTATGGGAAGCTTAGTACCTAATTTAATGAGGATCCTTGTTATTCACAAAACTAGACTTATTCATGGCTTATCATGTTTTTCCTATAAAAGAATGAAGTTTATGAAAAATTGAGCATCACCTTCTCCTCGATGGTTTTTCAACCCATGAAGATGATTTCCTACAAAGATTAACAAATGAGGCTTATCTATTGAGGTAAGAAGATAATGAGTTTTTTTATGGAGAATTCCTATTTTCATTATAGTTTTCTACTTTAGGAAACATTTGAGATTCATCATGATGCTCAAAATCATCTTAAGTGGAAAACCAAAAAATAACTTCTCCTCGGCGGGCTTTCAACCCATGAAGTCTATTTTTTGCCAAAGGTAATTGCGAGGGAAAGAGACAAGGAAGTGGGCCCTCCTCAAATTTTGTAGTCCTTTAAAGATTTTCCAAATCTAGAGGAGATGTTAACTCAAAAGATAAAATGTAAATAAAGCCTAGGTGGAAAAACAAAAATTATCTTCTCCTCAGTGGGTTTTCAACCCATGAGGATAGTTTTCCACATTCATAAAGAAATCATCTTTATAAGCATATTAAGATCATGAATTACACACAAGACATCTTAAGATGATAATGGAAAAAATCTAACCACTATTGGAAATGTATATTAAGTAGAATCCAACTAGGCGGATATTTCCTTATGGAGTACTTTGTTCTTAATTCTCTGAAATTGAATGGAAAATGGAAAGGTAAGTATGAAAGAAAGGAAAGTTACCATTGGGCCAATAGAAATAGTGAAAAGACACTAAAATGTTTGTTAGAAGCTCCCACATTTATTTATCCAACAAATTTATCCTTTAATTCATTCATGTGGCATGGATCCTGAAGATTAATAGATGAATTAGGATTTCTTTAAAGAGGCAAACATAATAGTTTTTCAAACTACTACTTTTTCTTGAATTGTTATGCTATTAAATTGCACAAAAATTTAAAATATTCTATGTTTGTGTGTTCAATTCACTATGCCTCATCTAAAGTCAACGTTTCAATTTACTTCATTCTCAAATAGAATGGCAACCAAATTTGGGGGGTTTTATGGGCTAAATGGGATCAAGTCCACATTGCAGTACTTCACAGATACTTCACTCCACTTTTATGATATGCAAGATTTCCAAAGGAGGCTAAGGTTGGAGCTGATTCATCCTATAACTAAGAAGCTCTAAGGAAGTGGACTAGTGGAGGAAACTAGTTTCTTGGTGGTAGTCCAAGCTCCAAAATTGATTTATGAATGCATAAATCACTACAATCTGGATACCAAAAAAATTATGCTACCTAATCATATAGTACTAATCTCCATTGATAGGTAAACTGTGGTGAATTCCCTTTGAGTCCCAGAATTAGAGGAGTTTTTAGAATTGATAGTAGGAGTAGTCTCTGAGTTCTTCATGAAGAAGATGGTATGGAGGAAAGAAATTATGCAATCCTGGTTCAAAAAGTTGTGGGGCACCAAGAGTAAGGTTCCCAAAACTTTATTTGGTACTGATCTCAAGCCTAAGATTGTAGACATTTTGGTTCTCCTACATAGATTGAAAGGTGAGGTAGAGGCTCTAAATTTTGTTAAACAATATTTCTTTTTGGTACAAGTTATTTGTTCAGTTACATAGTATATTGATTGGGCCTATGAGGTAAGTGAGAATCTATCCAAATCTTTCAACGCTGCAAAGTTTTACAATACCTTTTATATGTTTTCCTTTCTAATTTATATGCTAGCATCTCTAAAGTTGTGGCCAAGCGTTCCAAGAATAGAAAAATTTCCTGATGATGTGAAATGTTACGAGTTCTATCCAAGTTTGCAATTACAAAATAGTTATGTAGAATATATCAAATTTAATGACACGTTTACAATGAAAATTTTTAGGGAACTCCAAGGATGCCTAGAGAGGAGATTCAGCCTGAAGGTAATGGTGGTTATTAATCAATTTGGGAACTATTTTATCTAGTTCTTATCTTTCTCATATTTGTGTCTTATAGCTTTTGATGAATTCCCCTTAAAGCTACACAGGTATTTGAACGACATGAATGTGAGGCCTCGCCCTCGACCCATCGTAGCATAGTGATACATTACTCTTATTTTGTTATCCATGACTCAAGATGTCGAGACATTAACTGATTCTTAGAACATATTTTATTATTTCATGTTGTGTGATGTTATTTCCAGATATATTTGATGATTATCATTTAATGTTCATGTATATGTATGTTGATGAAATCAGTAAAATGTAGGATTAACACATTGAGTTTGGAATCTTTATGATTAAGGATATAAGTAGGATGCAAGAAACCCTGATTTATGTATGTTTCAATTTATGAAAATTTCTGATATGTATATATGTACACGTGATTTTTGGGACTACTGATGTGTGCAATGAGTGTGTAGATATTTTATTTGAGGAAACCGACGGAGGAACAAAACTGATCTCTATGTGCTAATTTTGGAAACCTTGTTGTTCGTAATTCATGTATTGTGCTGTAAGATGTATGTATGTATCTCTCTGTGTTCAGTAAATGTTGATGTTTGTAACTATGTTTTGGTTAGTGTCACTTGACACTCGTAAATTGTTTATGTGCTTCAGTGTGTTGTTTAGGGTTAGTTGTTTAACCTTTGGATTCAAGTTGGTTCAAGTTAGTGTCAATTTTCTATTAGGTTCTTAATTAGGGTTAGTCATCCCCATTTCGGATTTGTGCTTGATTTGCAAGTTAGAGTTGTTAGATAGACCTATTTTATCTCTAGATTTTATTTGACTCTAGCCTCTTCCCTAAGGCTTTAAAACATGTTATTTTTCTAACCCATGGGTATGGGTATGGGTTAGGGGTCTTTTCCAACCCCTAAGCCCCTTTTTTTTAACTTTTGAGGTCACTCAAAAGTCCCCTTTTTGCCTTTGTGCGAAAATTGCAAGTGGTTGTCATGAGTTGTCTTACCCCACCTCCTTTTAGGGTTTAACCATGGTGTAGGTTGAGTTAGGAGTTTCTAGAGTGGCTAGTGGGTGGAAATAGTTATTGTTCCTTTTGGGTGGTTGAGTTGGAGGCTTATTTAGAGGCCTTCCTTGGACTAGTGGTTTTGTTACCCAATCTCTACATTTGGAGAAGATTTCTTGAAGCTTGAAGGAAGGAGGGATACTCTACTCAAACTATTCATTGCCATTACCTCTTGTGAAGTTAGGAAACTCCCATCTCCCTTATTCAGTTCTTATGTTTTGTTTCATGTTCTTGTTACTTTGTTGTTGTTTCACTGTTGTATGGTTGTGGGTATGTTGGGAAGGTTTGTAAACCATGTCTTTTTGGTTGTTTTCCTTTCTTGTTTATGTTTAAAATTTTTGAGTTTTCCTTGCATGGGTGTTTTGGTATTACTCACCCTAGGAGAGGGCAGAAGTGACCAATTTTGGGAGAGGTCTATTTAGTTGGACTCCAACCTTTGTAGATTCTCTTCTCAGGATGAGAAGAGGGATAAAGGGTAGGGTGTTATGGGCCCTTACCCGTCAACACAAACTTGGTATGAGTATGGCAAGTTTAAATGGAAGAACGGAAGTTCTTGGTTATTGGCCCCGATTGGGCATCTGAATTGGTGTTGTGTTTGACTTCTCCAGTTGGAAGAATCCACCTCTCCCTAGTCTTGATTCACTATGAATCTTATTGTGTAAACCATGTATGATTATGCATGCTTGATGTTCTTTTGGTTCTACTTGGTTGTCACCCAATCAGTTATTGGTTTCCTCCATGGTTCTTGAAATGAGATTCAGAAAACATTACAAATTCCTTGATTATGATCATGAAGAAATTTTGATAAAATTATTGAAAATTGGGATTGAGATCCTATTGTAAATTTTATTTTTTTAAAACCTTATTATATATGGCAATGAAGCCAAGTTTTCTTCCTGATTCTTTCCCAACTGAGCCCTTGAATTAGGTTGATAATAAAATAAGTGATTGAGTAAATTTTGCTTCTCTCAAAATTTTCATATTCTATGTTGTTATATGAATGTGTATCAAAGATGAGATGAAACAATGATGTGCAATTATGCAAGATTCAAATTGTAAATGTATGGTATCTCCTTTGAGCTCGGTATGATTTTAGTTATGGATGGTTGTGTTGAAAGTGAAATTACAAGAACATGTAGGAAAGAATCATGTTAAGTCATCCAAACTTAAATTCAAAAAAAAAAACATGATAGCGGACAGAACTTGGTGTGTCTTGATACTCCCATCAAAATGAATAGAGCAATATCATTTTGATCTCTTATTTTCTCAAATTGCCTTAAGACTAGTTTAGTCATTATGTTGTTCCAATGTTGATCCATCAGTTATAATAGATAGTTAAATGAATATGTAGATGGTTATTTCATGAAATGTAGGTATCAT
This sequence comes from Cupressus sempervirens, assembly GCA_028749045.1. Taxonomy (NCBI): domain Eukaryota; kingdom Viridiplantae; phylum Streptophyta; class Pinopsida; order Cupressales; family Cupressaceae; genus Cupressus; species Cupressus sempervirens. Next base: position 403,627,310 of record CM053786.1, read on the forward strand.
TGAAATACATAGCCTCTGAGGTGCATGAAAATTATTAAGCAGGAATTCATAAGAAATTTGCATAGATTTTGATGATCTTGCAATAGTTGATTTGTTGAACATAATGCATAAAAGGTGGTAGATTAATATCATTTAAGAATTAAAACACCAATTCTATAAGACTATATAGTAAGACCTTAACCATCAAATAAGTTTCAAAAATACATATAAAAGAGGCCTGTAGAAGCACATTTTCATTCTGGAAATTGTATGGAAAACTCAAAATTGGTTGATGCTATTACAGACTATTAAAATATTCACATCACAATAAAATAAAATAAAATCTAAAACCAAATTCTATTCATTATGGCAAAAATAATATAGTTTTAGTAGATATCCTTAATATCCTAATACTCACCTATAAAACTTTAGCATTGAATATTTGGGGCAAGTCAAACTTTCATCCCTCATGATGACATCACCATGTCCCATCACTATCTTCCTCCAAATTGGGCGCTCAGATTGGAGGGAAAGCATTAATGTTTTGAGTTTAAAATAACAAAATTTGCAAGTGATTTTATCTTGCTTCCTTCCACTTGCTATCCACATTGAACGCAGGTAGTGGAGAATGAGTGGTAAAAGGTTTTGTTTGTTAGTGTTTGTTGATGGGAGGGTGATGTCAAGTCCATTTCCCCCCCCCATCCCATCATCCTATCTCCATCTTTTCATTGGAGCGTTCACCTCTTTGTTTGGATGGGATGGCAAGTTCAGACTTGTTTTAAATTGTTTTGATTGCCCTTCACCCTGGGTTGCCACCTTGGAAATCTGCCTGGTTGTTTTGGGAGGCGCGCTAGCTCATGGTGCACCCAACCAGCACTTGGGCGGTGCACCAGTCCTTGCCTAGGTGCAAGTGGACATAGAGGGGTAGTTTAGGGGTGGGGAAAGATAGGTGTTAGGTTGTGTTGTTTTAGTTAGTTTTTTTTTGTTTTGATAGTTGTTAATTGTTTTAGTCATAAGTTGTTGTTGGTATAGGTTAGTGTTAGATTGTATAAGTGTTAGTTATGTGTTAATATAACTTGCATTATTAATTGTGTTTATTTTATGTTTAATTTAGTTTGTGTTAGTTTAGATTTGCATAGTTTTAAATAAGTTAGAATTTGTTTAAATAGGTAGTTTCTATGTTGATTTGTTATTACTTTTAAATTATTTAAGTTAGTATAAATTATTTAATTAATTATTTAATCTTAGTTTAAAATTATTTTCATTTAGTGTAAGGAGTGTTAATTTTGACTCTATCTGATTTTATTATAGTTATGTAAGTTAAGTTTTGATGACTATTAGTTATAGTTAAATGTATGTTTTATTAACAAAGTAAACTAAGAATAACTTTTTAGGGTGTTAAAATAAATATGTTATTGGAGTATCAATTTGACTAATATAAAAGAGAATGAAATGGATTTGATTAAATGGAGCATCGTTAGATATTAGTGTTTATGTTATTTCGTATCTTGTTAGTTGGTTAATTTATGTGTTAAGTTTCAATTGTAATTTTAATTATGAATTAGTTTTTAAATTATTGGTAGCTTAATTAATACTTAGAGTATCTTTAATTATCAATTTAAAAAAAATATTGTGTGTGTTTTTGCCCCGTAGTGTGGGCATGACATTTTGGTATCAGAGCGCCAGGTTTCAACACTAGGAACCTTAAACCATTATGCTTCCTAAACTTAACTCAAACTTTTAATTGTGTAGATGTCGCCTGTTACTTGCAACCAGCGAGGCAGAGGTCATAAGACTGGAGGTGGTAGAGCGGGATAGGAGGGTGGACCATGACCACCTCCACCTCCACCTCTACCTCCACCACCACCAAACCCAAATTAGGACATTATTGATGCACTCCAGACTTTGATCAGTGTAGTTCAACAGGGAGTGGTACCTATAGTTCAGCCAGTCCAGCAGATTCTGGTAGTGGAAGCAGAGGGACCCGGAGGAGGCAGGCCTAGAGTCAGAGAGAGGACTAGGAGTCCCCCACCGAGATAGATAGAGGGTCAGGGTGAACACGAGGAAGAGTCCATACACCAGAGAGGACCCCCTTTTGATAGACCTCCTAGACATGTAGGAGATGACATCAGGGAATTGATACGACTTGGACCACCATTGTTTACCGGTACCACTAAGGGTGTAGTAGCAGAGGCATGGTTGCAGAGCTTACAGTAGTGCTTTGGGTTATGCCCTTATGGGAGTAACCTAAAAGCATGACTAACAGTTCATCAGTTGAGAGGGGATGCCTCCAACTGGTGGCATCAAGAGGCGATCATTGGTGGAGTGAGGATGGACACCCTCACATGGGAATCTTTCTTAGAAAGATTTCGCAAGAGGTACTTGTCAGAGCATTTCTGGCAGAAGTAGATAGAGGAGTTCCATTCTCTTTATCAGAGAGGCCTTACAGTGGCTCAGTCTGAGAGTAGGTTTCTCGAGCTCCTTCCCTATGTGGAATACATGAAGGACAAGAAACTACGGGTGCATCAATTTATCATGGGTCTAAATTTCTCTCTTCAGGGCCCAGTTAGGATGGCTTTCCCTACCACCTTCAGATAGGTAGTGGAGATAGCACTAGTTGCTGAGGATACTTGAGGGAGGTAGGAGTCACGGGATCGGCCTTAGAATTGAAACTCTTTCTAGCAGAAACCTCCTTGGAAAGGGAATCAGAACTATACAGCAGGGTCCTCTAGGGGCCAATAGTCTCAGCAGCCAAAACCCCAGCAGCAGAAACCTTCTCAGGGTTATCAGGGCTCTAAGCCCAAGTAGTGGCAGTCACAGGGTCCTAGGCGGGATCAGAAAGTACAGGCCCCACAGTCACAGTCAGTGAAGACTCAGCAGTCTTCTAGGGGAGGATTCAGCAGATCTAGCAGGTTAGGAGGCCCACAGCAGTCTGGGTCATAGGGTGCATGATCTTATACTCGCGGACCATGCTACACTTGTGGTGGCATGGGTCATATAGCTAGGGAGTGTTCGCAGGGATAGGCATCCAGTGGTCAAAGCAGGGCTTTTTCAGAGCTGACAGTTGGTGACATGGGTAGATCCCATAGAGTTTTTGCAGTGGTTGACAACTGCCAGGCTGAGCATCAGGCCATAGTTATCGAGGCTACAGGTATTATACAGGGCCATATGGTTGTAGTTTTATTTGATTTCGGGGCTACTGACTCTTTTATATCTCCATTTGTGGTGGAGCATTGCAGGCTAGTGGCAGTTAGACAGGATGTTAGTTGGGAGGTAGAGTTAGCCTCGGGAGCTAGAGTGTCAGTTAGTTCCATGGTGCGGAGTTGTCAGATGCAGATTGGAGTCATGTCCACTAGGACTGATCTACGCATTACCCCTCTGGGTTCTTATGATGTTGTTCTTTGCATGGATTGGCTTTATGCCCACAGCGCCAAGATGGATTGTCGACAGAAAAGGGTGGAATGTGTGGATAATGATGGTATCTCTAGGGACATCTTCGGAGTGAAGAGGCCAGTGTCCCTTCATATGATTTCCGCTATGCAGCTTAGATGGTGCATGCGAAAGGGTTGTCAGTTGTTTGCTATCACTATTAGTGACCGAGAGGAAAATTCAGAAAGGGAGCCATCCCTTGATGATCTTCCAATCCTTCAGGAGTTTGCAGATGTGTTTCCTTCAGAGCTTCCTGGTATGCCTCCATCGTGAGCAGTGGATTTCCACATAGACCTAGTGCCAGGAGCTGAGCCATTTTTGAGAGCACCATACAGAATGACTACTCATGAGCTTAGTGAGCTAAAGACTTAGTTGGAGGAACTCTTGGAGAAGGGGCATATTCGACCTAGTGTGTCACCTTGGGGTGCACCAGTGATTTTCATCAAGAAGAAGGATGGATCACTTAGGTTGTGTATCGATTATTGGAAATTGAACAAGGTGACCATCAAGAACTGATACCCTCTTCCCAGAATTGATGACCTCTTTGATCAGTTGCAGGGTGCCCGAGTATTTTCAAAGATTGACCTAAAGTCAGGTTACCATCAGTTGAGGATTGTGGATAGTGATATCCCCAAAATAGCTTTTCGTACTAGGTATGGCCACTACGAGTTCACCGTGGTACCTTATGGAATTATGAATGCTCCAGCTGTATTCATGAGCCTCATGAATGGAGTATTTCGTACCTTTTTGGATAAGTTCATGGTTGTTTTTCTTGATGACATTCTAATTTATTCTCATGATGAGAGAGAGCATGAAGAGCACCTGAGACAGGTATTGTAGAGGCTGAGAGAGAATCAGTTGTTTGGCAGCTTGTCGAAGTGTGCATTCTTCAGACCTAAGATACATTATTTGGGGCATGTCATATCGGGTGATGGTGTCTCAGTAGACCCATCAAAGATCAGGGCTATCATGGATTGGCCAGCACCCACCAGTGTTACTGAAGCGAGGAGCTTTATGGGGCTAGCAGGTTATTACCGACAATTCATTTCAGGATTCTTTAGATTGGCACACCCCATCACTTCTCTTCAGAGGAAGGGGAAGAAGTATGAGTGGACAGAGAAGTGTGGTAGAGCTTTTGAAGAGCTCAAGAGAGCCCTCACGAGTGCACCAATTCTCGTAGTACCAGATCCTGTTGCAGATTTTGTGGTGTGCACCAATGCATCTTTAGATGGTTTAGGAGCAATCCTTATGGAGGAAGGATGGCCTATTTCCTTTGAGTCTAGGAAGTTGAAGACTCATGAACTCAATTATCCTACTCATGACCTAGAACTAGTGGCATTGGTTCATGCCTTGGTGAGATGGTGACATTTTCTTTTGGGTCATAGATTTGAGCTTCATTCCGATTACCAGAGCTTGCAGTACATATTTTCTCAGCCGAACCTTAATGCTAGGCAAAGAAGGTGGATGGAGTTCCTGTGTGAGTATGATTTTGATGTTCATTACATCAAGGGAAAGGAGAATGTGGTTGCAGATGCCTTAAGCAGAAGGCGCCATGAACTTTCATCTATGACTACTTGCACCGACTTGAGAGAGCAGATCTTGCAACACTTACCAGCTGATGAGCTTTATGCAGAAGTAAGTCAGTTGGTACATTCTCAGAGACCCTTGGAAGGGAAGTTTGCAGGATATTCTTTGGAGATCGATGGACTTTTGTGTCATAGGGGACGTATGTATGTACCTTCCATTGGGGGTTTGCGCGAGCTCATTGTACTTGAGGCTCACAGGGCACCTTATGCAGTGCACCCTAGTGTTAAGAAGTTACATGCAAATTTGAGGCAGTTGTATCATTGGCTAGGCATGAGAGTGCAGATTGCTAGCATAATTGCGAGATGCCTCGAGTGCTAGAGGGTGAAGGCAGAGCACCATCATCCTAGCGGGCTTCTCCAGCCGCATGAGATTGCAGTATGGAAATGGGACACTATATCTATCAATTTTATTGTTGGTCTTCCTATGTCATCTCGTCACCATGATGCCATTTTGGTGATAGTTGACACATTGACCAAAGTTGCCCATTTCTCACCCATGCATACTACATTTACAGCACAAGACATAGCTCAGGTATTCTTGCAGGACATTGTTAGACTTCATGGTGTTCCCCGTAAGATCATCTCTGATAGAGACTCTTTGTTCACTTCTTCATTTTGGAGAGAGTTGCAGTCAACTTTGGGCACTAGGCTCAATTTTAGTACAGCATACCATCCTCAAACCGATGGCCAGACCGAGCGAGTGAATCAGGTTTTGGAGGACATGCTACGTATGTACGTGATGGACCATCAGGTCAAATGGGAGGCATACCTTCATCTTGTCGAGTTTGCCTATAACAATGGGCATCATTCTTCCATAGGTATGCCGCCGTATGAGGCTTTGTACGGGAGACCGTGCAAGACACCCTTGAGTTGGGATAGGATCAAGGATCGAGTATCTATTGGTCCCCAGTTAGTAAAGGAGATGGAGCAGCAGGTGACCCTGATTAGACAGCGCCTGAAAGAGGCACAGGATAGGCAGAAGAAGTATGCAGATGCGAAGAGGATAGATCGAGAGTATCAGGTTGGAGATAGAGTGTTCCTAAGGGTATGACCACACAAGAGTCCGATTCATTTTGGAAAGGGCTCTAAGCTGGCACCCTGATTTGTTGGGCCGTTCGAGATCCTTGAGAGGATAGGACCTGTTTCATACTGTTTAGCTTTTCCACCTAGCCTGTCATGCATCCACGATGTGTTTCATATTTCAGTACTTAGAGGATACATTTATGACGAGTCTCATATTATTGATTGGGATTCTTTACAGGTGGAATCAGATGGACAGCTAGCACTGGAGCCTATCCGCATTATTGTCCGATGGACCCTAGCACTTCGAGGCCGAGAGCTGGACTAGGTTAGGGTCCAATGGGATTGTTACGATGAGGTCACAGCTTCATGGGAGTATGCAGCGCAGATGCAATCTCAGTACCCATACCTTTTTGATGAACTCCAGGAGGAAGTTCATGCCTAGTGGGGGAGGATGTGATGCCTCACCCCTGACCCATCATAGCATAGTGATAGATTACTCTTATTTTGTTATCCGCAACTCGAGATGTCGAGACATTATCTGATGCTTAGAATATATTTTATTATTTCATGTTGTGTGATGTTATTTCCAGATATATTTGATGATTGTCATTTAATGTTCATGTATATGTATGTTGATGAAATCAGTAAAATGTAGGATTAACACATTGAGTTTGGAATCTTTATGATTAAGGATATAAGTAGGATGCAAGAAACCCTGATTTATGTATGTTTCAATTTATGAAAATTTTTGATACGTATATAGGTACATGTGATTTTCAAGACTACTGATGTGTGCAATGAGTGTGCAGATATTTTAGTCGAGGAAACCGACGGAGGAACAAAACTGATCTCTATATGCTAATTTTGGAAACCTTGTTGTTCGTAATTCATGTATTGTACTGTGAGATGTATGTATGTATCTCTCTGTGTTCAGTAAATGTTGATGTTTGTAACTATGTTTTGGTTAGTGTCGCTTGACACTCGTAAATTTTTTATGTGCTTCAGTGTGTTGTTTAGGGTTAGTTGTTTAACCTTTGGATTCAAGTTGGTTCAAGTTAGTGTCAATTTTCTATTAGGTTCTTAATTAGGGTTAGTCATCCCCATTTCGGATTTGTGCTTGATTTGCAAGTTAGAGTTGTTAGATAGACCTATTTTATCTCTAGATTTTATTTGACTCTAACCTCTTCCCTAAGGCTTTAAAACATGTTATTTTTATAACCTATGGGTATGGGTATGGGTTAGGGGTCTTTTCCAACCCCTAAGCCCCTTTTTTTTTTACTTTTGAGGTCACTCAAAAGTCCCCTTTTTGCCTTTGTGCGAAAATTGCAAGTGGTTGTCATGAGTTGTCTTACCTCACCTCCTTTTAGGGTTTAACCATGGTGTAGTTTGAGTTAGGAGTTTCTAGAGTGGCTAGTGGGTGGAAATAGTTATTGCTCCTTTTGGGTGGTTGAGTTGGAGGCTTATTTAGAGGCCTTCCTTGGACTAGTGGTTTTGTTACCCAATCTCTACATTTGGAGAAGATTTCTTGAAGCTTGAAGGAAGGAGGGATACTCTACTCAAATTGGTTCATTGCCATTACCTCTTGTGAAGGTAGGAAACTCCCATCTCCCTTATTCAGTTCTTATGTTTTGTTTCATGTTCTTGTTACTTTGTTGTTTTTTCACTATTGTATGGTTGTGGGTATGTTGGGAAGGTTTGTAAACCATGTCTTTTTGGTTGTTTTCCTTTCTTGTTTATGTTTAAAATTTTTGAGTTTTCCTTGCATGGGTGTTTTGGTATTACTCACCCTAGGAGAGGGCAGAAGTGACCAATTTTGGGAGAGGTCTGTTTAGTTGGACTCCAACCTGTGTAGAGTCTCTTCTCAGGATGAGAAGAGGGATAAAGGGTAGGGTGTTATGGGCCCTTACCCATCAACACAAACCTGGTATGAGTATGGAAAGTTTAAATGGAAGAACGGAAGTTCTTGGTTATTGGCCCCAATTGGGCATCTGAATTGGTGTTGTGTTTGACTTCTCCAGTTGGAAGAATCCACCTCTCCCTAGTCTTGATTCACTGTGAATCTTATTGTGTAAACCATGTATGATTATGCATGCTTGATGTTCTTTTGGTTCTGCTTGGTTGTCACCCGATCAGTTATTGGTTTCCTCCATGGTTCTTGAAATGATATTCAGAAAACATTACAAACTCCTTGATTATGATCATGAAGAAAATTTGATAAAATTATTGAAAATTGGGATTGAGATCCTATTGTAAATTGTATTTTTTTTAAACCTTATTATATATGGCAACGAACCTGGGTTTTCTTCCTAATTCTTTCCCGGGTGAGCCCTTGAATCAGGTTGATAATAAAATAAGTGATTGAGTAAATTTTGCTTCTCTCAAAATTTTTGTATTCTATGTTGTTATATGAATGTGTATCAAAGATGAGATGAAACAATGATGTGCAATTATGCAAGATTCAAATTGTAAATGTATGGTATCTCCTTTGAGCTTGGTATGATTTTAGTTATGGATGGTTGTGTTGAAAGTGAAATTGCAAGAACATGTAGGAAAGAATCATGTTAAGTTATCCAAACTTAAATTCAAAAAAAAAAACATGATAGCGGACAGAACTTGGTGTGTCTTGATACTCCCATCAAAATGAATAGAGCAATATCATTTTGATCTCTTATTTTCTCAAATTGCCTTAAGACTAGTTTAGTCATTATGTTGTTCCAATGTTGATCCATCAGTTATAATAGATAGTTAAATGAATATGTAGATGGTTATTTCATGAAATGTAGGTATCATTGAAATACATAGCCTCTGAGGTGCATGAAAATTATTAAGCAGGAATTCATAAGAAATTTGCGTAGATTTTGATGATCTTGCAATAGTTGATTTGTTGAGCATAATGTATAAAAGGTGGTAGATTAATATCATTTAAGAATTAAAACACCAATTCTATAAGACTATATAGTAAGACCTTAACCATCAAATAAGTTTCAAAAATACATATAAAAGAGGCCTGTAGAAGCACATTTTCATTCTGGAAATTGTATGGAAAACTCAAAATTGGTTGATGCTATTACAGACTATTAAAATATTCACATCACAATAAAATAAAATAAAATCTAAAACCAAATTCTATTCATTATGGCAAAAATAATATAGTTTTAGTAGATATCCTTAATATCCTAATACTCACCTATAAAACTTTAGCATTGAATATTTGGGGCAAGTCAAACTGTCATCCCTCATGATGATGTCACCATGTCCCATCACTATCTTCCTCCAAATTGGGTGCTCAGATTGGAGGGAAGGCATTAAAGTTTTGAGTTTAAAATAACAAAATTTGCAAGTGATTTTATATTGCTTCCTTCCACTTGCTATCCACATTGAACGCAGGTAGTGGAGAATGAGTGGTAAAAGGTTTTGATTATTAGTGTTTGCTGATGGGAGGGTGATGTCAGGTCTGTTTCCCCACCCCCCATCCCATCGTCCTATCTCCATCTTTTCATTGGAGCGTTCACCTCTTTGTTTGGATGGGATGGCAAGTTTAGACTTGTTTTAAATTGTTTTGATTGCCCTTCACCCTGGGTCACCACCTTGGAAATCCGCCTGGTTGTTTTGGGAGGTGCACTGGCTCATGGTGCGCCCAACCAGCACTTGGGCAGTGCGCCAGTCCTTGCCTAGGTGCAAGTGGGCATAGAGGGGTAGTTTAGGGGTGGGGAAAGATAGGTGTTAGGTTGTGTTGTTTTAGTTAAATTTTTTTTGTTTTGATAGTTGTTAATTGTTTTAGTCATAAGTTGTTGTTGGTATAGGTTAGTGTTAGATTGTATAAGTGTTAGTTATGTGTTAATATAACTTGCATTATTAATTTTGTTTATTTTATGTTTAATTTAGTTTGTGTTAGTTTAGATTTGCATAGCTTTAAATAAGTTAGAATTTGTTTAAATAGGTAGTTTCTATGTTGATTTGTTATTACTTTTAAATTATTTAAGTTAGTATAAATTATTTAATTAATTATTTAATCTTAGTTTAAAATTATTTTCATTTAGTGTAAGGAGTGTTAATTTTGACTCTATCTGATTTTATTATAGTTATGTAAGTTAAGTTTTGATGACTATTAGTTATAGTTAAATGTATGTTTTATTAACAAAGTAAACTAAGAATAACTTTTTAGGGTGTTAAAATAAATATGTTATTGGAGTATCAATTTGACTAATATAAAAGAGAATGAAATGGATTTGATTAAATGGAGCATCATTAGATATTAGTGTTTATGTTATTTCGTATCTTGTTAGTTGGTTAATTTATGTGTTAAGTTTCAATTGTAATTTTAATTATGAATTAGTTTTTAAATTATTGGTAGCTTAATTAATACTTAGAGTATCTTTAATTATCAATTTAAAAAAATATATTGTGTGTTTTTTTGCCCCGTAGTGTGGGCATGACAATGAACGCATTGACAGAGATCATGAGGTAGGCAGTCCAAGTGAATGTGTTAAGTGGAAGCTTGAAGAAGAAAGGGTATGAATTCCCTATGCAAGTTGGAGCTTATAGTTGTGAGTCCCACTCTGATGCAAAGAATATGCTCGAAGTGTTCAAAATGAAATTCAAATTAGAGGTGTATGATGTTGTCTACCCATGTTTGATCTGAATGGATATGTGAGGGATGTGTTGCAAATTGGGAGTGTGATCAAACACATTACCACTATTGAAGACTATTGGGCAGATTGTAAAGATGAATTTGAAAGTTGAGATCATGCTTCTATAAGGCTCACAATGGAGCAAATTAAAACATATGGTATCAATTTCAATGTTGAAGGATTGGAAGATGCTAGACAAAATATGTATAGCAATACATATTTAACTAAGATAAGAAGCACTCCTATTAGTTTGGATCCTTATGAGGATGTTGAGTAAGATTTAGATGTTATGATGGCCAAAATCACCAAGAGAACTGGGAAGTGGGTTGAATGGACAACCAAAAGAAGCCAAAGTAAAGGTATAGCCACTCAAGCTTCTCTAGAAGCTACAATGCCTTCTTCCTCCTAGAGTAATACACTAGGTGTAATAATAGCTACTACTCAAGGACCAACTCAACCTTTGGGAGGAGGTGATCAACCTCCAAACAAGAACATTCCCATAGCTAAGAGTTGTCATGATGGCTCTCTCCTTGTCATTGGAACCCAAACTAGTGTTGAAGAAAAGAAGATAGAAGAGCCAAAGGATAGTGCTACCACTCCAATTCCATCTCCCCTTGTCACACCAATCTCATCTCCTCATGTTTCTCTGGTTCCTTCTCCCCATGCTACTCTAGTTTCTTCTCCTCATCATAGCCTCGTTTTGCTAGCAAGTGCTACACTTCTGCAACCAAGTGGCCCCCTAATATAGATAGTAGATCTAGGAGATGGAAAGAGAAATAGTAGTGAATCTACTGAGTCTGATGAGGCAATGAAGAAAACTCTAGAGGTAGATAAAGGCTAGAGCTTTTCGCTAGAGCTTTTCCAAGCTCATTTCTCAATATCTAAAGAATCCCTTCTCTTCAACTATAGTGACAATCACTCCAGCTAAGAAGAAGATGTTTAGTATAGAATCACTTTAGATGGCCTCCAAAATGATAGGTATTGATTGCTGGTTGAAGGATACTTTGGAAAGAAAGAGGAAAAGGAAAGATGAAAGTGCTCCTGCCAAAGACACTATATCTCTTGCAATTCATTCTAGATCTACATTGACCAAAGTAAAGAAGAAAAAAAAATTGTCTATACTTAGGCAAGATCCAAAAATAGGGCACTTGACAATGGTGATAGCCAAGCCCAAAAAAGGAGGAAGGATTGAAGATATGACTATTGATGATTTTACTCTACACTTGATGGACCTTGGAGAGGCTAGGCATGACACCAAGTTTGGCTTGTGGAAGTCAACCAACAAGGTGATTAAGGAATAATTAGAAAGTCCAAATTTTTCAAAGACTAGAATGAAGGTTGAGATAGAAGAATTGAACAAGTTTATCAAACAGTTGGTTACTCCATTGGTAGCTATCCTAGAGTATCAGTAACCAAAAATCCTACTGCTACTGAGGTTCAAGCCCTTGTCTCTCAACTTCAAGAAGATAGGTACTTTGGCCAAATTGGTAAGGAATAGATCGAGAAGCTCAAATTAGAAGGAGCCACTATTATAGAAAAAATTGGTAATGATATCCTAAGATTGGAAATGAAGAAGGATAACATCTTATCAAATAGCAATACTCTGGCCAAAGGAAGGAGGAAGTGCGATGATTGTGTCTCTCTTCTAAAGATGATCATTCAAATGAAGGTAAAAGAAGTTGTTGAAGAAAAAATCTTGCCAAAGGGAAATGAACCTCTGTTTGAGTGGCTTTAGATCATGTAGTTCAAGACAGAAATGATCTTGTCAGCAAAAAAGGAACTTAAGGAAATAGAGGATAAAGTGAATATGACCCAAGATAGAGGATTCAAACTCATGAAGGGGCTACATATAGATTCACATACTAGTGGACAAGGAAAAACACTCATCAAGATAAATGTCATGAAAGATAACTTCTCCAAATTCTTGGATAGTCTATCTGGTGTGTCTTCTAGTAGTCAAAACAAAGTTGCAAAACTCTAGACACTCAGTGGATGCATACACATGACCATGGAGGAGCTACCAAATCAATTGAGTATTGTGAAGGAGTTTGCTAGAGAACATTCCAAATGGCTCTTGAGATACACCAACATACATGCTCCTAAGCATGAAGAACTAATCCCAATCATAGTTTCCACTAAGGCCTATAGAGAAAAAGTAAAAAAAGGGAAGAAGTCAAAGTGATTCACATTTTTGCCTCTTTTTCTTTCTTTGTAATTATTGTAATATGACAAACTGGTGTCTTGCCATTTGTCATTTTTGAGAAGATGAACTGATTGAACTTCTCTTGTAACTATCATCTCAAAATCCTATATGTATGAAATTGAAAGATTAATAAAAGGTCAAAAAACAATTGGTGTGAAATACTTGGCATTGCAAAGAAAATTGAATGATATTTTGGTATCGATTATTTTCTATTCCATTTCTATTAGTTATAGTTTTATGCTTTCTCTTTTGTCTAGATTGAAGCAAGGAAAGAACAGAGTTTCACTCCTCTATTTCAAAGCAATGAATTGATGTGATAAGTAGTGTCACTATAGGTTCAAAGAGAGATCCTTCAAGCATTCTTTTCCTTTTAAGCTAACTATAGTTAAAATTAAAATTAACTAAGATCAATATTAGTAAACATACTATTAAGCTTTATGAGTCCATAAGATGTGTGGGTTCATGAACTTAATTAATTCTTTAGAAATCCTTTTTTCCTGAGTTAGATTCAGTTTAGGTTTGGCTTGGTTTACCTCTCTTGTTCTTAGCTCAAGAACATACCCCCTGTTTTAGTTTTAGAAACAAAACATAATTCGTTACAAATCTATCATAGGGAGTTGTACCTATCAATTTAGAGAAAAGCTAGTTAACTCATAATGTATTTTCAACCATTTGTAATTAGATATTGTTCCTATCTTGGGCATCCAAGAATTATAATTATAGAAGAACAAATCTATTTACCAACATAGAGCAAGATGAGGAAGGGGGAACACAAAAAGGTGGAGAAAGTCCACAGATTGAAGTGGAGAAAAGATTCACTCCATAACTTGAGCTGAAAGAAAGGGAAGAACCAAATAAAATGAGGAAACAAGAAACCTATAACCCTTGCACAATGGAGACTTACAAGAGGAAAGGCACAAAAGAAAAAAATGAACCCTCTACTCAAGTAGAGAAAGAGGAACGAGAAGAAGAAGTAGATCATGAAAGCCTAAATTCAGCAAAAGGAGGTAAGAATCTTTCACTCAAAAATTTCTTATAGGATATTGAAAATAGTGGAAACTACAATACCATTAGGGCTTGTTTAGTAGTAGGAATAGGAATACGTATTCTGGATTTGTTATTATAGGAATAGAAAATGTTGAATATGTATTCCTCTTCTATGTTTGGTTCACTCGAAGTTTAATCAGGAATATGTTTATTCCATGTTTGGTTGTGCAAAACTGGAATTGGAGTAATATTTTTTTATTTTAATATGATATTTCTTCCCTTTTACATTTTATTTATTTCAATCTTACTAGTCTATTGGGACCATATGCATAAATATAGCTAAATTATCAAGATTTTTTTTCTTTTAAAAATTAGACACAATCATGAATAGTTATCTATACACAATAAAATAGTCATGAAACTAGTATAATGCATTCATCATTTAAAGAATTAGTCACCACATTTGTAAATTATTTATCATGATCATAACAAGTTCTAAATGATAAAATAGTCCAATCATTGTTAAATGTGTCCATCATTTCTACACAAAATCATAAAATAAGTTATAGTGTACAATAGTTGCTCTAACTTTTAACTACATTTTCGAATATGGTCCCAATATACTAGTAATATTGAAAAAATTATAATACACAAAATTCCTCAAAGAAATATGTTTTCACTCTCTTGTACTCTACGCAACTTGTAATCATTACTTTTATGTGTTATAAGTTTAGCTAGAGTAGATCTGGCTCAGACATCATCAACCCACTTAAACTAATTACACCCACTTTCCCCCTACAATACCAAATATAAATTAGTATTCTCCAAAAATAATTAGTTGTTACATAAAATGTAAACATACAAAACAAATTAGTAACAACCTTTCTTTTATTTGGACAACACAAGAATTTATGTCCTGGATTATTTGTTATGTGCAAGATCTTCATTACTGTAGGGCCAACACCACACTCACACATTGGAAAATTTAAATTGATATAGTTTATATAAATAATGAACATATAAAATACAAAAAAAGGCTTTCAATTAGCAAGATGATATAATCTTACATACATGAACATTAAACCACCAAACTAGCAGGTTGTAATGATACTTTTCGGTGTGTAAGTACATTTATTGTCTCTACAAAATATTTTATATGATTATTTAAACTTTTTCTTCTCAAGATTCATTTTAGAACTAAAAAATGAATCAAGTAAATATCTCAAAATAGAACACATGTATTTTTCAAGTTTTGGAACAAAATGACAAACCATAAAATTTTCTTACCTTCCCATTGATTCCAAAATGTTGTAGGCATTGAGATCCATTAATTCTCACCAAGTGTTGCACCATATAGAAATTGGGACATCGAGTAAGGGTAAAATCAAATGTTTCTCAACACAACATTGATCCTACTCTACAAATTCTAGTAAAAAAATGAGTTTGTTGATTTTGTACACTTCAATAGTCAAAGTATTTCCACCATTAATGACAAAAATAAAAAATGTTCACAATTAGTGGTAAGCATTCCAACACTAACAACATTTAATGATAAAAGCTTTATCATAATATTTTCAAATATATCTAAAATATTTTTAAATAGAAATTTTCATTTATAACTTTATAATTTGAACTCTTTCATTTTGCTTCTATGGGTAGTCAAGGTGTCTTCATCTAAGAAAAAATTGAAGCACACACTATCATCTACTCAATAAAGAGAAATTAATTGAGATAAAAAAAATGCACATGAGTTGGTGTATGTGCATTCTATTGGCACCTTCTTTTGCACAAACATAATGAATGCAACAAAAACAAAGTAAAACAGTACCGCCTTCTTTATATGTGTGAGTGGTTTTCAAACAAAAATAGAATAATACGATCCAATGGTACACATAGGAAACCTATAGAAATTTTTTTTTTGTTGCAACTTTTACAATCTTCTCAAATCAATAAATGCATCCATAGCACAAGCCACCAATAACCACAAAACATAAAAGTATCATGCAAAAAAATATTTGACAAGGTACATGTTGATGATTGATTCTACACAGCCTATGGTTGGAACTTTGGATTGGTATATCATATGCCTACTTAGATTTGTATTCAACAATCATTCCAAGCCCCCAAGGATCAAGATCAGCCAATATGTTGTACATTTTAGTATTGTGCTAGAGTTGAAAGGTAAAAAATGAAGAAAAAGGGAAGCCTCATAGTGGTATCAAGCCCAAGGATGAGATTATAAGATAAGTCTTAATCAAGTCCAATGAACTCAACTTTTACAGTTATTTGGCCTAAATTTGATATTGGGTATGAATATTACTTGCAAAGAATATATTTTTCATTTATATAATACAACTATAAGAGGTGTCACTAAGCTTCTTGGAATATTATATTTTTTGCAATAGCATCAATTTTGGAGCAGCCACCTCATAAACCATGCAACACTCTATGTCATAATATTTAATACATGTTTCTATGTAAATAAGGAAATGTAACATAGTTTGAAGCACATGAAATTAGAAGGAGACCACTACAAAAATGAGAGAAATTCCTCTATGACAATATACCAACATATTTTGACATATTAGTTAAATACATATTAAAAACAAATTACAATATTAAAAATTCCTACTAACATTTAGCATAAATGTTGGTTTCAAATAAAACCATTATAATCCTCCAAACATATATCTAATATAATCTTCCCTCATTGAGTCATCCATCTCTAAGAACCAAATAGAATTTTTTGGTTCACACATAAAACACATGCCATAGTCATAGTCTCCTGACTAAGTCTGGGGATGTCATTGAAAGAAGCAAACACATTTGCAACATCTTTCTTAGTATCCTCTTTATCAACTTTGATGGTGTGTATCTTAATGATTCCCTCCTATATCATATGGATACTTTCATTTATTACATCCAAAGAAGTTTCCATTCTTTCCTTCCTCCTCTTTATCCTCATTGTCATTGGTGTAGAAGGATTATTTCTAGTGGATGTAGTGGTTTGGTTCAACTGAAGGAAATCTTTGTCTAAATCAGTAGCAACATTCACAGACATATTACAATTCTAATCATCATCTAGATCAACAACCTCATGAAAAAGGTTACCATCTTTAGTATCTTGCATCATTTTAGTTACAATTCCTTCCACCACATCATTCCCCATAATAGCTGCTAGATCATTAAAATAGGTGAATGGCTACCTTCTATACAATTTTGCAATCCTAAGTTTGTTTCTTTACACATTGGAAAAATGAAATAATTCAAAATTAATTTGAAATTAGAATTAAAAAATACTTTGGCAAGGTAACCACCTTTAAAAGTTCATCCCATATGCTATCCTCAACATCTGTGCATTAAGCTGTATCATTCCAAGAAAACTCACTTGTATTTTGTAACTTTTTCATTGTTCTATACACTATCTTCCACAATTTTAACTTGTTTTTGAAGTTTTCTATTCCAAGCTCCAACTTTAGCTCTTCATTGAATCTCCTCTCTATCATTGTCCATGTTTCTTTCCAAAAACCTCCTTCACCTTTCCTTCCTATAGTAACTTTCTCAAGGACAAAATCTAGGAGTTTTCACTCCATCTCTCTAGTCCATACCACTTTTGGAGTTCTAGAAGAACTAGTAGTGGGGGTAGAAGAAAGGGTAGAAATGGAGGGCATACGAACATCGTCATGTATGCTCATCAATATATTTTTGAAAGATGTTTTAACCTCTGAGATAAGTAGTTGTTATATTGATGTAAAACTTGTAATAAATAATGAGTTGTTAGTAATCATTGTTAGAATGTATATAATAATTAAGAGTGGGGGGGAGGGGGGAGGGGGGGCGATGAATTATTTACTCAAGGTCCATAAGTACCAATTGAACAATCCAAGTTTAAACATTTTATATTCTACTTATCCTTGTTAGCTTGTGGGGACTGATCAAGGAAGTACTTTACATACTATTAGTTTGGGGCTATTTTATCGACATTTTTGGGTTGACATGTTGTACCTAATTTTAACCCTAAAGTATAAAATACTTACATAAAATGGATTTGGCTTAAGTATTTCATAATGTGTGATATGATAATTTTTTCTTGCAACAGTATTGAGCTATAATGGATTACATATTGTAATCAAGTTGTAATCACTAGATAGTAATAAGACTAGACTCATTGTTTGGTGGACATATGAACCATGTTAAATCTTAGTATCTTATGTTCTCTTATATGTGATTTATTATTTTCTAATATTGGTTATATTTTCATGTAATTGTTATTTATGTTTTTGGTTAATCCTAACAAGTGGTATCAGAGAAAGGTTATTTTTTAGTTATCCTCTACCAGAAAGTCTCAGGGTTGAGTGGGAGTCTCATGATTGAGTAGGAGTGATGGAAGATGAGGGTGAGCTCAAAGTTGAGAATTTTAATGGGTAGAACTTTCAGTTATAGAAAATGTAAATGGAGGACTATCTTTATCATAAGGATTTATGGAAGCCATTGGAAGGAAAAACCATGAAATAGGGAACTATGACAGATGAGGACTCAGAGATTTTAGATAGAAAGGAACTTGGAATTATTTAATAATTTTTGGTACCATTAGTGACATTTAACATTACAAAAGTGAAGATGATGGAAGAGTTGATGCAAACCCTAGAAAAGTTGTATGAAAAGCCATCTGCTTCAAACAAGGTATTCCTCATGAAGCATTTATTTAATATGAAGATGGAAGAAGATGGATATTTTGTAGATTATTTAAATGAGTTTAGTATTGTTACTAGTCAGTTATCTTATGTGAATGTCAATTTTGATAAAGAAATTAGGGCTCTCTTGATTTTGTGTTCTTTTCCAGAAGCTAGAATGGCTTGGTAATAGTTGTGAGTAATTTATTTTCTGGGTCTAATACCCTAAAATTTGATAATGTAATTGGTGTTATTCTGAGTGAGGAAACTTGTAGGAAAACCTTAAGTAGATCTACATCAAGAAGTGTTTTAAATGCACAAAGCAGATGTAGAATGATTGAGATAGGAAGTAATTCTAGAAACTATGGAAAATCAAGAGGAAAGTCAAAGGAGAAGAGGTCTCAATCTAGAGGACATAGAAATTGTTGGTACTATGGGAAACCAGCAAATAAGAAGAAAGATTATTGGACTCAAAAGAAAAATGAAGGAGATAAAATAGAAGAAAACATGGAGGAAACTATGGTAAGTAAAAAATCTGAAGAGGATGCTTTTCTTCTTTCTTTAGAAAGTGTTGATGAATCTTGGGTTTTAGATTCAGGGGCTTCATTTCGTACTACATCCCATAGAGGTTATTTGATTGATTATATCCAAGGAAATTTTGGGATTGTTTATTTGGGGGATAATTAATCTTGTTAGCTTTTTGGAAAGGGAAAAATAAGATTAAGTTGTAGAATGGGAATCATTGGCTACTACATGAGGTAAGACATGTTCCAAGGCTAAATAGGAATTTAATTTCAGCAGGGAAATTCGGTGATGAGGGTTGTGCAGTTACTTTTGATGATAAAATTTGGAAGGTTTCAAAAGGATACCTTGTAATAGAAAAAGGTATGAAAGTAAGCACCTTATATCTTTGTATGGGTCATATTGTTACTTCTATTTTAATTGTTTCAGAGAAAAATAAATGTTCAAGAATAGTTGTTGCAATTAAGAAGGGATAATAAATAGTTGATGTAGATTTTGATACATTACTATGGCACAAATAACTTGGGCACATGAGTGAGAAAGGTATGAAATTACTTCATTCAAATAAAGTTTAACCAGGTTTGAAATGTATCAATATGTATTTTTGTGAAAGTTGTATGTATGAAAAATAAAAGAGAGTGAGTTTTCTAAAGACTAGGAAGGAAAAGAAAAATGAGAAATTAGAGCTTGGGCATTTAGATGTACAGGGACTAGCTCAAGTATCTTCCCTTGGTGTCTCTCATTATTATGTACCATTTATTGATGATGCAACTAGAAAAGCATGGGTTTATTTCCTTAGATAGAAATATGATGTAGTTCAAACTTTTAAGAAATAGAAATGTTTGGTTGAAAATGAGGCTAGTAAGAGATTAGAATGTTTAGATCTAATAATGATGGTGAGTATTGCAATCATTAATTTGAAGATTATTTATACACTAATGGTATTCATTGATAGAAAAATATTCTAAGGACTACACAGTAAAATGAAGTGGTTGAATGCATGAATAGGACAATAATGGAGTGTGCAAGGAGCACGAGGTTGCATGTTGGGCTGCCCTTAAACATGTGGGTAGAGGCTATCAATACTATTACATATTTGATTAATAGAGGTACATCTACTCCTTTGGGTTGTGGTATTCTAGAGGAAGCATAGAATGGTAAGAAGGTGAGTTATTCTTTTCTCAAAACCTTCAATTGTGAAGAATTTATGCATATAGTATCTGAAAATAGAACCAAGCTAGAAGCTAAGTCAAATAAATATATATTTGATGGATATTGCATTGATGAATTTTTTATAGGCTTTGGGATTTTGAAAATCATAAAATTGTACGAAGGAGGGATGTGATATTCAATGAGAAATTATTGTACAAAGATCTATTGCAATAGCATGAGAAGAGAGAAAATGATTATGTAGTGTTGGATGATACTCCAAAAGATGATGTTCCAGTAGTTCCTTATGATCTACAACAACTACAACAATGAATACCACACACCCTAGTGAATTTTATATCATTAAAAAGGTTAAGTAGACCTTTAGAAATATTTTATCCCTCTTTTTACTCTATTTTACTAACTAATTGGTGAGCTTGAATATTATGATGAAGTTGTGCACATGGATACTAAGCTTTAGTGGGAGTCTATGATAAAAATAAATAAATGGCATCCTTACTGAAAAATAAGAGTTTGGATTTATGTAAGTTTCCTCTAGGTAAAAGGGATTTACAAAATAAATGGGTTTATAGGTTAAAAAAGAGGATGGAGATAAGAAAATATTTAAAGCCAGGCTAGTTGTAAAAGGATTTATATAGAAATGTTGGAAATAATCAAGACTAAAAAAGTTACTAAGAGGGGAGGGGTGAATTAGTAACTCTAAAACTTTAAATTAATTTTTGCATAATAACATATTCACCATTCATCCATCTAATCTACTGTATGCATGAAAAGATAAACATTTATAACACATGAACACACTGATTTGGTGACCCAAAAACCTTCCAAATAGAAAGTAAAACTGGGGTGGGGATGATGCCCACAAAACTTCAATACGGCAGTATAAAGTTGGCCTGTTAAGGCTTACAATGATCAATTCTGATGATCTTCCCTATTAGGAGCAAGTAGGATTGCAAGATCCACCTTGTTAGAGGATTTACAAACATACAATGAAGTATGCACTCTGTTAGGAGATTTACAAAAGACTGTTAAGTCTACCCTGTTAAAGGATTTACAAACTGATTCACCTATTAGAATGAAGCAGTGGATCTGGTTACAACTAATTGCTGATAAGATCTTTTATGTGTCGATCATCTCATGTGATAGATATGACTTTTCTGCACCAATGTTGACCTTGCTGAATTCCTCTATTCTGCTAGTGATTCATTTTCTCTCTTCTCAAAAATTGCCATACAATACCAACAACAACATACAACATCGCTTCTTTTCAAGTGATATATATCATTCCAATATTTACACTGGCAAGGTTGGCCAAACACAAGTGATCAAAACATTACTAAGTCAGCCAGATGGTAGAAAACTCAAGTTTCTCAAACTGACTTGGTAACCTTTTGATACTCGGCATCCACTATAGTACAGTGCATTATCATTCACTTGGTAAGAGTAGAGGCACAGTCCATACTAATCATTCTAAGTAGCTTGGAACTTGGTAACCACTGGTGACTCGGTGAATATTATGTCACTCGATAAAAACTAAATCCATTGATAACTTTCTTCACTTGGTAAACATTGATTCCTTCATTTACCTTGTTTACTCAATAAACACTAAGTTCTTCATTTACCTTGATCACTCGGTAAACACTAAGTTTCTTCATTTACCTATATCACTTGGTAAACACTAAGTTTCTTCATTTACCTTGATCACTCGGTAAACACTAGGTTTCTTCATTTACCTTGATCACGCAGTAAACACTAAGTCCTTCATTTACCTTGATCACTTGATAAACACTACGAAGCTCGGTGACCACTATTCTGCTCTGTAACCACTATAAACTTGGCAAAAACTGCTGAACTACCCATATGCTCAATTTCCAAAGGAATGCTCGGTATAAACTTGTAGATTGAGTGATGAGCTCGGTAAGCATTCAAAATTGAATAAGTGTTGTAACTAATGACAAATATATCATAATTCCAACAATCTCCCCCTTTGGCATTAGTGACCAAAAACACTTATGAGCCAAAACTTATATACAATATCTAACATACTGACGACTGATTCAGCTAAATATACATGGCTTCCTTACATATAACTCCCCCATACAATATACACAAGGTATTTACATGAGTTATATGACATTTATTTACAGTATCTCTTTGTCCCTTTTGTAAATTTATCTCACCAATATTTCTTCCTGAGTATCTCTTTCTCCCCATTTTTTGACAATAATGCCAAAGAATAAAATAATGTATTTACATAGAGACACAAAAATGTGAGATAAACTCAGAATGTACCTGGAGAATGAGTTGCAAAGTTTTATCCCAATTCTTTTGCAAGATTTGGCATGTGGATAGAGCTACTTGAACTTCTATAGAGAGTTCAATCACATGTTCTGCAATAGAGAAATTGTTGTCATGGATCAATGTTTTTGAATGTGCAATGTGCTTCTGCATTATGTCCATGATGGGAAGGATCATATTCTGAATATCTAACGATGTAGATTGGATCCTTGCCTCCTCCTTCAACAATTCTACCTACTTCTCTAACAAAATTTGATCCTAAGGTGATGAGATGAGCTTGAACTGGGGTCAAGCTTTAGGTTTTGTGTGCTTGCCTTCAGATCCTCATCTATCTTATTCAATTTCTCTATTATCTCCTTAGTATACTCGGTAACATCATAAAGCCTAGCAAAAAGAGATGTTACATTATTAAAAGAATTTTCAATGTTGGCCAAAACTGTGGTTAATTCAACCTGTTTTATTGCTATATGTTGAGCAATGTGCTCAAGCACCTTATTATCAAACTTCTTTTCTGCCTTCTCCATCAACTTTTCTTGACCATAGGTGTCCTTATTGAATTTATTTACAGCCTCTTCTAACTAAATCAAAATGGTTTGAGTAGAATCCACTTCAACATCTATAGCTTCTGTAATTATATTTTGGGCATTCTCAATTATTCTATATTCCTTATCCCTTTTAGACCTTAGCTGCTTCCGTGTAGCCTTCATCTTAATTAGTTGACTAGCATACCTCATTTCTTCAATGGTAGCATTTTCATAGTCAATCTTTGGGATTACTATCTCTGTGTCTAAGTCAATATCTTCAAGAATTTCCTTTCCAGTGATCATAAGTCTTAATGGTTGCTTTTGTTTGACTTCTGTGATGACTAGTTTGACCTTAGGAATAGACATAATAGTAGAGATGGAAGGACTAGCAGTGAAAACTGGGATGCTTGAGGGTTGAGTGCCAATAGGAGTATATACCGGATCAAAAATTGGAGTACTTGCCAAAAATGGTGATACACTCGGTAATGCAGTATCTAAACTAACTGGATCTGAAGTAGATGCAGATAATGCTGACAAAATTGTAGAACAAATTGGAATTGACAAAATTGTGGAACTTACTACTATACCAACTGATGATGATGGAGCTGAGGATGCTAGCTTGGTAGCTAAAGAAGAGGGATGCAGCTTGGTAGATGAAGTGGTAAACACTTCCATTGTTGATACCTGGAGCTAAGATGTGGTAGGTGCAGATGATAAATCTGATGTAGATGTTATCAAACCTATTGAAGCTAACTCCAACCTTGATGATGTCATAGTTTTAGGTGGAGAGTGAAGAAGGGATGCAATCACTACTACTACAATTTTCACCAGATCATCTGCCTCCTTATCTTCCTCTTTAGCTTCTTCCTCCTTGTCTTCTTCCTCTTTATCTTCCATCAATGCATGCAGATCTCCTTGTTAGACTATGATGGATGGAGTGCTCTCAAACTCATCATCATTGCTGCTATCATCATCTTTGATTTCTACTGGGTCTTCACTGGGCTTATGTAGATGATAGATGTTTTTCCACATGTTTGTAGCATCATTTACAACATGTTCAATGTCTTTAATCAAAATCAAACAGGTGTGGAATCTGATCATCATTTTACCTTCATGGCTTTTCATTTTAGTTTTTACTTCTACTTCAATGAGACTTGGTCGAAGATTCTTCAAGGATTGCTCATAAATATCTTTTACCATTTGGGTGGTTGACTTCCATCTTGGTTGCAATCTCTCCAGTAGTTCTTTTGAGATTTGAGGGGTAATCTAGTCTGGGAAGTATTTCCATTTACCCATCTTATTGAGTACCAGTTCCTCAATCTGCATTTTCTCAACATCTATTCTAGTTTCAAATTTCAATGCCTTGAAATTTGTGATGCCAGCTCCTTCTTCCAATTGTATGAGCCTTTGCTCGAATGTGGGTGCAAGCCTGACTAGTATAGGTTCCTGCTTACCTTTTCTAATTTTTTTGGTAAATACTACAGTAGGCTTTTTCTTAAGTTTGGTAATGATTACCTTACCTTTCTTCTTTGGCTATTCTTCTGTAGATTCTTCTTCTCCTTCTTCTTCTCCTCCTTCTTCTCCTTCACCTATTTCATCTTCACCTTTTCTCTTAGTGAACATAAGAGGACCAGTTGAAGTTTTCAATTTGGCTATTTTCCTCTTGCCCTTGCTTATGGCTAGTGGTAGCTTGATTTCAAGCTCAATTCTGGCCTTAGCTTCATCATAGGTTCCAAAAATTTGTTTCCTTGGGCCTACTAGCTCATTTACCAGTGCTTCTATAATATCTCTGGCTTCATCAATATTTACCTCATAGGGAAGAGGTTTCACCCATGCAACTCGGGGTCTGACTGCCTAAATGTATACCTTGTCACAGTCAACCATGAAGCATACATCATCCTTATAATCTTCAACAAGCTTGGGAGGAATTTTGAATCTATTATTCATCCTCTCTTTGAAGTCTTCAAAATATTTATCCATTACCTTATCAAAATTTATACCCATTTCTGCAATAAACTCATTTATCTGATACAAAACTGGAATATCTTTTCTCCATACAACTGTACCTTTAGAAGGGAAAAACTTTTGTACATAGAAAAATAAACAAACTAACAAAGAACCAAATTTACAAGGGTTGGTTTTTGAGGTCCTTATACTATCCATGTTCTTATTTAGTTGTTTCAACAGCACATCTGCTAGGTCAAACTCCATATTCTTCTTCACAATCTTATAGGCTAAGTCCATAGCCTCACAGGGCACACTATTCAATCTGCTAGAACTATACATCTTATATGCAATTAAATGAATTCCAAATCTTAGATCTGAATTAGATACATTGTTAAGTTTCAATCCTCTGCCATCCCATTCAGCTAGGGTTAACTTCTGAAGTTCATCCCGACTTAGGGTTTTAGTGGTTTTGGATTTTCTCAACATAGGTAAACCTGTGATCTTATGAATCATCTTCTTCGTTATTAAGACAGGTTTCTCTAACCACAACTGACCATTATGCACACGACTTAAAATGTATCTTATCCATTTCATTTGAAATTTCTTTGGAAAGTGCAGGATATGGGTCAAACTTTTGGTTTCTAGATGCTTGTGCTCATGTTTTAGGGTTCCATCCACACATAACTCAGCTAGGGCATTATCCATATCTAGTGTCCCTATGTCTTGAAGAGTGCATTTGAAATGAGTATGAATGTTGTTTATAAGTAGTACCTTTGGTGGAATCTACGATTGGGCTCCATGCGGCTTGAGCAATTCAGCTATGGTGGGAACAAGCTTGAAGCTAGGTGCTTTCCATTCCACTCCCTTCACAAGCATTTCAAAGCCTCTCTTTGCCTTGCTGTTGCTGGTGCTTGCAGATGCCATTGCTGCTTGGTGAGTGAATGATTTTTTAAAACAAATTCTTCACTAGAAAATTACTTCAAATCACTTGAACTCACTTTCATGCTCTTGGAGATCTCTTCACTCTGTATATTCTAAATTCGCAATGAAAATGAGATCAAATTCTACCTTTCTGATGAAAAATCTGCCATTAATGCTTGGGTACGAAGGTAGCTAAGATGGCCTAGGGTTTTTCAGATAGTCACCGACTTACTTGGTAAACCTTGCAACTTGGTGAACAAACAAAACTTTTCATATTCCCGACCTAGCTCGGTTAAGTCTAAAACCAACCTTGCTCGGTAGATGCACCACAGTTAACTATGTCTTGTATCCGATATACTGACTTGCCATTTGCACTCCTTCATTCTAGAACTACTTAGGATATTGCTTGAAGATGCAATCCCTGATCTTCCTTGATGAGTCTAATTAGAAATGGTGGAGTCACCCACTTCTTGAGTGACATTTCCATTATTTGAACTTTCTGGCTTGGTAGATTTAGGAATCCACTGTTGTCTCATCTGTTTTTGAATGTTGTTAGCTCTGGCTTTCTTTTCATCTTCAATTCTTCCTATGTTCATGCAATTCTTGGATTTATGACCAAGTTTGGTACATGTATAACATCTTATAGTAGTATCTTTCTTCTTTAGGTGATGCCTTGCACAGTTAATTCCAATATGTCCATATTCTCCACAATAATGACATATGCACCAAGTATTGTAGTCCCAACCAAATAATGCATGGACAATTTTTTCTACTGGATTGAATGATTTAGATTTGCACTCAGATGCCTTGTGACCTTGTTTCTTGCATTTGTGACATTTGCCTTCAAATTTTGGTTTCTCTTTGCATTCATTTGCTTTGTGACCATGTTGATTGTAGTTGTAGAATTTACCATTGAATTTTCCTTTACCATTGCTCCAAAATTTTTTTGATGTATGTCCTATCTTGCCACAGTGATTGCAAGTGGGTCTTTGATTCCTTTGAGCACCTTGTTTGGAGGTTTCACCTTCTTCCTTGTATCCAAGACCAGCTTTACCTTTTTGTCTATGAAGATTCTGCTCATTTTGCTAATTCAATTGATCCATATTTGCTTGAGATTTTATCATCCTTTCATTGACTTGCTTTTCAAAATTTAAGTCATTTTCCAAACTTTCATTGATTTGTCTTTCAGATCTCAGATCACTTTGTAAACTTGCATTGATTTTTCTTTCAGTGATTAAATCATTTCTCAAACTTTCATTCTTAGATCTTTGATTCATAATTTCTTCATTTGCATTAGATAGTTGACCTACAAGATCTTCATGCTGAAGGGATTGATTATTTCTTATCTCTAAGTCTTCATTTGCCTTGTTTCTCTGTTCCAAAACTTCACATAGCCTAATGGATTAGATTTCTTGTTCTCTTTTGAGCTTTCTTACTTCTTCCTGTAGAGAACCATTCTTTGCTAGGAGTTCCTTGATTGCTTCATTTGAATTGCTTGATGGTAGAAGGTCTTCAATCTTTTCTTCAATATACTAATGATCATTCATTTGTCTTGTAAGTTCCTTCCTTCTTTTCAGAGATTGAGAAAGATGCTCCTTTGCTTCTTTGAGTTGAGCCATGGCCATTTTTAGATCTAGCTTTTCATTCTTAATAGATTTGTCAAATCTGAATATCTCTATTGTCCTTGATCTTTTCTCAAGCTATCAAACTTTATCCTGAGAACCACAATGCTCTGATACCAATTGTTGGAAATAATCAAGACTAACAAGGTTACTAAGAGGGGAGGGGTGAATTAGTAACTCTAAAACTTTAAATTAATTTTGCATAATAACATATTTACCTTTCATCCATCTAATCTACTGTATCCATGAAAAGATAAATATTTATAACACATGAACACACTAATTTGGTGACCCAGAAACCTTCCAATTAGAAAGTAAAATTGGGGTGGAGATGATGCCCACAAAAATTCAATACTACAGTATAAAGTTGGCCTGTTAAGGCTTACAATGATCACTTCTAAAGATCTGCCCTATTAGGAGCAAGTAGGATTGCTAGATTCACCTTGTTAGAGGATTTACAAACATACAATGAAGTATGCACTCTATTAGGAGATTTACAAAAGACTGTTAAGTCTACCGTGTTAAAGGATTTACAAACCAATTCACTTGTTAGAATGAAGCAATGGATCTGGTTACAACTGATTGCTGATAAGATCCTTTATGTACCGATCATCTGATGTGATAGATATGACTTTTTTGCACCAATGTTGACCTTGCTGAATTCCTCTATTCTACTAGTGATTCATTTTCTCTCTTCTTAAAAATTGCCATACAATACCAACAACAACATACAACATCGCTTCTTTTCAAGTGATATATATCATTCCAATATTTACACTGGCAAGGTTGACCAAACACAAGTGATCAAAACATTACTGAGTCGGCCAGATGGTAGAAAACTCAAGTTTCTCAAACTAACTTGGTGACCTTCTGATACTTGGCATCCACTACAATACACTGCATCATCATGCACTTGGTAAGAGTAGAGGCACGATCCATACTAATCATTCTAAGTAGCTTGGAACTCGGTAACTATTGCTGACTCGGTGAATATTATGTCACTCGGTAAAAACTAAATCCATTGATAACCTTCTTCACTTGGTAAACATTGATTCCTTCATTTACCTTGTTTACTCGATAAACACTAAGTTCTTCATTTACCTTGATCACTTGGTAAACACTAAGTTTCTTCGTTTACCTTGATCACTCGGTAAACACTAAGTTTCTTCATTTACCTTGATCACTCGGTAAACACTAAGTTTCTTCGTTTACCTTGATCACTTGATAAACATTAAGTCCTTCATTTACCTTGATCACTCGGTAAACACTACGAAGCTCAGTGACCACTAACTGCTTGGAGAACACTGTTCTGCTCAGTAACCACTATGAACTTGGCAAACACTATTGAACTGCCCATGTGCTTGATTTCCAAAGGAATGCTCGGTATAAACTTGTAGACTGAGTGATGAGCTCAGTAAGCATTCAGAATAAAATAAGTGTTGTAACTAATGGAAAGTATATCATAATTCCAACAAGAAAAAGGGCATTAATTTTGATGAGATATTTTCTCATGTTGTTAAAATGGCTTATGTTCATACTATTTTAAGTGTTGTGGCCACTGAAGATATGTATTTGGAAAAGCTTGATGTTAAAACAACCTTTCTTCATGATGATTTTGATGAAGAGATATATATGGTACAACCACAAGGATTTGAGGTCAACAGTAAGGAGAACTTAGTGCATAGATTGAAGAAAATTTTATGTGGCTTGAAGCAAGAACCTCAGAAACAGTATCTAAAATTTTACAATTTTATGCATGAGCATGGATATAGTGGGTTTCATTCAGATCATTGTGTTTATTTTAAGATGTTAGATTATGATAGATACATTATTTCATGTGTATACGCTAATGATATGCTTGTAGCTATGTCTAACATGGATCACATTAAAGGGTTAAAACAATAGTTAACACATTCAATTGCTATGAAGGATTTGGGGGAAGAAAAACAAATCCTTGGTATGAAAATTTATAGACATAGGAAGAACAAAAAATTAACATTATCTTAGGTTGATTATATTGAGAAGGTGTTGCAACATTTCTCTATGGAGAATGCTAAAGCTGCCAGCACACCTTTACCTAATCATTTGAAGTTGACTAAGGAGATGTGTATAAAGATAAAAGAAGAGGACGATAAGATGTCCAAGGTATGTTATGCTTTAGTTGTATGAATCTTGATGTATGCTATGGTATGTACTAGGCCAGATATCACACATGCAGTGGGAATTATTAGTAGGTATATGAGTCATCTAGGGATTGAGAACTGGAATACAGTCAAATGGATTCTTAGATATTTGAGAGGATCATCCAATACATGTTTAAATTTTGGGGGATCTACTACTAATTTATAGGGCTATGTTGATTCATATTTGGTAGGGGATATTTATACCATGCAGATTACCACAGGTTATGTATTTATTGTTGGTGGGGTAGCAGTGAGCTAGGTTTCTCAATTATAGAAGGTTAATACTTTATCCACTATAGAGGTAGAGTATGTTGCTGCTATAGAGGAAACCAAGGAAATGGTATGGATTCATTTGTTCTTGGAAGAATTGGGACACACACAGAGGGATAAATATTTCTTTATAGATAGGCAGAGTACCATTCATCTTGCAAAGAATTTTGTTATGAATTCAAAGAAAAAACACATATAGTTATGGTACCATTTCATTTGGTCAATTTTGGGTGATGGATAGTTAAAGCTAGACAAGCTACATACAAATGACAATTTGACAGATATGTTTACAAAGGTAGTGAAGAGGGAGAAGTTGAACTCATTTTCAACTTCGATTGGTCTTCTCAACTAAACAAAATAAAATAATAGTCAAGTTCAAGGTAGTTTGATCTAGTAGGAGCCTCATCGAGTAGAGACATTACTTTCAATCTCCATGTAGGAGATCATTGCCTACTATGGATCCTGATCAGTACCCAATTGGGATATTATTAGTCTATGGTGACTAATTAGGGAAGTATTGTACATACTTTATAATTCCTCAATGGGGTAAGGTGCTAGGCCAAGCCCTAAGTGAGGGTTTGAGGGCAATAGCCCCTAATGCAACCATGGTCAATAGGCCATGATTGTTACAAGTTTAGGGGCAAAGCCCCTACAAAAAAAATATTTTGGGGGCTATTTTATGTGAATTTTTGGGCTGACATATTGTACCTAATTTTAACCCTAAAGAGGCAAAAATACTTGCATAAAATGGCTTAGGGTTAGGGATTTCATAATGTCAGATGTGATAATTGATTCTTGTGGTGGTATTGAGCTATAAGGGATTACATATTGTAATTAGGTTGTAATAACTGGATAGTAATAAGATTGGACTTGTTGTTTGGTGGGCATAGCCCAGGGATTGGGTGAACCACGTTAAATCTTGGTGTCTTGTGCTCTCTTCTATGTGATTTATTGTTTTCTAATATTGGTTATATTTGCATGTAATTATTATTTTTTTCTATGGTTAATCCTAACAATCCTACTATAACTTGGTCACTATTGTAAATTTCAATAACAATATCAACTAGTAGTTCACTGTGCTAATTTAATAGACTTTTCTAAATGTAAACATTTGAAATGAAAAACACCATAAAATATTCAACACAAGTTTGACACTAGGATTTAGTGTGGAAACCCAATTTTGAAAAATCCACCAGGAAAATGTCACCACTTTTTCACTCTTCTAAAGTGAGCCCTGTTAGGAACCAACCCTATTAAAGGTTACAATACACACTGTTAAATGTGACCTATTAGAGGATTTAATCACCATGTTACAAGTTTCCTTGTCAAAGGACTTTAGAACATTCCAGTAGAATGTCACCTTGTTAAAGGAATTACATGGACTATTAAGTCCCTAATGATTGTTAGGTCAGTCTTTGATTAAAAAGATTTTCATACAAACTATTTTAAATGATTAGAAAGAAAATAGTAGGGTTTGATCTATATGATTACAACTCAATTTTAAGTTTTAGATCTCTATTCAGTTCATATGTTGATTCCCTGATCAGCCTTCCTTGTCACCTATATCCTTGCTTTTCTTGGAAACCCCACAAGTATTCACCCTTCTCTTCACAACAACTTAAGTCATCTTCTTAGATTCACGCATCAACCTCAATAGCTTTGTTCCAAATTACTACAAACCTGCACAAATTCTCTATGTCTTTCTCTTCTTTGCATATAACATTCATGCTCTTCTTACCCCTTCATTTTTCATACATTAAATTTCTTCTTTGTTCCTCCTTAAATATGAAATTCTAGTCCTTTTTTGTTTTCCATGATCATCTTAGGTCTTAGAGTTAACGATTTAATCCATCAAGTTCATTGTATCTTTTCATCTTCCTTCTTTTCTAGAAACTTCTCATTGAACTCATCTCTTAGATAGTTTACCTAATCCTCTCATTTAAATAAATCATCCAATGTATCAATCCTTGTGAGGCCTCACCCCGACCCATCATAGCATAGATATTTTATTTACATTTTGATATTTGAGGCTTTGATATTTTGACAGCTATTTGAGACTTAGATGGACATTGGATTGTTTTATCTATTGATTTTGATACTGCAGTAGTGTTTTACATTATGATATGCAATAAGAACTTGAAATTGTGTATGAAATGATTGAACACATATGGATGTAGTTTTATGACATGATACTATTAGGTTTTGATGTGATTCAAAATATTAATTTGATTATAATGATTTATGATATGTAGATAAATGTTAATTTGATTACGATGATTTATGATATGAAGATGAATGATTAGGACATGTAGATAAATGTTAATTTGATTATGATGATTTATGATATGTAGATGAATGATTATGATATGTAGATAAATATTAATTTGATTATGACAACTTATGATATGAAGATTTTGATATTATAACATTTTGAATGAACTATTTGAAATGACTAGGGAAGGAAATTGAATTTGAATTATGAAATTATATTCATTTATGATATATGTATTTTATACGACCTCCTTGGACTTATGATGCTTGAGTTTAATGTGAAAGAAGTGGAACCATGGAAATTCTTGGGGGAAACAAGTTCCAAAACCTTTGTGAACACAATTTACCCAAGGCAAATCTTTGGAAGATTCAAAAGCCTCGTTGTGAAAGTATTTTTCTTCATAAATGTGATTTTTCTTGCATGTGGAAATGTTTAATCATAAAGATGCATTAGGGACATGTCATGGTGATCTGGAATGTGTTTTTATGTGTCACTTGACACTTGTGAACTTTGTGCACAAATTGACATGTCATTTAGGGTTTTGATCATGGTGGCAATTTACCCTAAAACTTATTACCCTACCAATGTGTAAGTAAACCCACATGGAAAGGGGTAGGATGGGTCACAATCAAAGGAAATTCGAATTTGGACTTGGCTAGGGTTTTGAGGGGTCATTAGGTGGTCCCAAGGTGTCTTTTATGTTAAAATAAGTTACCCATATGATAGTACATCAAGTTAGGGACCCAATTTTGACCATGAGAGTGTCTAGGTAGTTTGGGAGGGCCCTTTACCCATGTATTCTTTCATAAATTCGAATTTGGAGCTGTCACATGTGTTTTCTCCCATGTTACCACTAAGTAAAATATAGAAAAGTTAGAGGAGACAAGTTTGTAAGAGGAAGTGGCTAGGTTTCCTTGCTAAAATAGTTAGTGGGAAGGCCTTATTAAGGAGTTTTGGTCAAATTAGTGGGTTGTTCACCCACTCTCTAAATTTAGAGATAGTTAGGTTTTGAAGGGAGATTATGGGAGCTCTACTACAACTATCATTTCCTTTTGCTTG
This sequence comes from Cupressus sempervirens, assembly GCA_028749045.1. NCBI lineage: Eukaryota > Viridiplantae > Streptophyta > Pinopsida > Cupressales > Cupressaceae > Cupressus > Cupressus sempervirens. Next base: position 403,660,609 of record CM053786.1, read on the forward strand.
GACCAAGGTTGGTGTCTCAAACCATGTTTTGATTTCTTTCTTTTAGTATGGAAAAATAAACCTACAATTATGGAGGATTTTTTAGTGAAGCATGCATTGTATTGTGAATCTTGCATTGTGGACTTTGGTATTGTGTTGTGGTAATGTGAATGTGCAATGTGTTCTTGAAGATTTCTTGGTTTTACCTTCTTGATTTTCTTGTTTGTATGTGAATGTTGAATGTGATCATGGGTGTGAAGGCTTCACTCACCCTTGGGAGGGAAGAAAGCCTTGGGTGAAGGGATTAGTTGGGCTCAACATTGTAGTTGAGAAGATTTACCTCATGATTATGAGTTTGTTGTTCTTTCATGGAGTATGGACTCCATTAAAGCCATATACCTTTATTATTTTGGGAGATACAAGGTGGTTTTGTGTATGAATGAGGAGATTTTTGTGATGGCCTTGAGAGGCAAATGAAATTGCAATATGATGATTATGTTGGTTATGGAATCTCCTCTTTGAAGAGCCCACCTTCACCCAATGTGAAATGATTCCAATGTTGAATAAATGTACAAGCCATGGGAGGGACATGTTTCATGTTGTGTTGTGCTCATGCAATGGCAAGTGATGTATGTGTGTAACCGATTTGGATCTTGTTTCCCTTGCTCAATAGTTGGCTTCATAGAAGCCTAGGATGGGAGGTGAGCCTCCATGGTTCCTAGTTTGTGTGTTATGTGTAGGTTTGTGGAAGATGTATTCCTTGAAGATGTTAGTATTTCAACCTTGAAAATTTGGAAAAATCAAATGTGTAAAGAGAGACCAATGTTTTATGTCATCTCAAATGTATTATGGTTTTCAAGTCTTCATTGTTATTGCATTTTGATGTAAAAGAGATTGTTCATCATTATATATTGTTGAAATTGTGTAAGGGAAGGTTGAGAAATTATGCATAATTCTCTTGAAAGGAAACATTCATTGTAATCCTTTACATATGTGATTGTTACAATGTGGGAAATTGTGTAAATGAAATACTTCTCCTTTCAATTCAATTAGTATAAAATTTCATAGAGGTTGCAATTTTTTTTCTTGGAAATAGTTGATTTAATTCAATACAAATTGGTTGTAGTGTAAATATATAGGCTATGTATTCAATAAATGAAAGGAAGATATCCTACTTGATAGTTCATTTTGTGTATAAAAATTAAATCATTTATCCTTGCAGGTTCTACTAGATTTTTAGGTTAGGTATTACCATCACATCATTAAACTTATTCAAAAAAAAAATGTCATGGTGGAACTAGGAGAAAACTAGTTTGACAATGAAGGCATATTTCAAGACCCATAAGGGGACAAGCTTGTAGGTGCACATTAAGCCTCTCGAAAATGTATGGGAAAGAAAAATAACCCCCTTCCCTAGATTATAGAGAAATATTTTAATCAAGGGGAATATACTATGAATCTTGTGCTTGGAGTTTTAATAAAATAATATAAGTAGTAATTGTAAGTCTCCAATAATAATAATGGCCTACTTCCCAAATTGTTTGTAAGGGGAAACCATAAAATCTCGTGACCTTGGGTCATCTTTTTTATAAAACAATATTAAAATATACATATAAAAGCTATATCAAGTCAAAAAAGAAATAAATCTAGACACCCTATATCAAAACTGGGAAGTACCCTATGGAAGGCATCCATACATTAACAAAAAAAAAAAGAGCAAATTTAAAATAAGAAAATTCTTTTTTTTTTTTGCCAAACATATTCCCTCCCACTAACCTAGGTGACCTCCCCTCCATATTACATAAACTAAAAAGAAAAGGAGTTGTTGGATAGTGGTCCCCACTCCTCCTCAATGTCTACTTCTCCTTCAAAGCTTGGGGAAGCGCATATAATATAACAAGCCTCTGATTTGAGGTGGGTTGGCCTTCCCAAGGAGCCTCCACCTTGGATAAAGAAAAACCCTTCTTTGACATGGTGTTTTAAATAATGTCCAAAGCTTCCAAAAGGTTCAAATTCATCTAGGTGTACTTAGATGGAGCAAGACTTATTTTGCACCTGACATAAAGTCAGAAATGTTTCCCCTAGGCATCCATCTTGGGAGGAGAGAGCATGTCCGCTCACCTAGGAAAAGCCACCTTGGGAAGAGTTGATTTGACTTAGTGTAAGGGAAAAGTTATGTTATAGAGAAAAGGTAAAATGTAGGACTAGGAAAGGGTAGGTGATGATAGTTTTTAAATCATTTTGTTATTGCATGTTTTGTTATTTATATTCATGTGTGATGTAAGGAAAAAAAAAAAAGTTATGTTGTGTGGGGATTGGTAGTAGTATTTTAGGGATAATATTATTGCTTAGGATTATATTAATTATTTAGGGGTTGTCAACTAATTCTTTCATTAATATAGTATTTTAAGGCATGTGTAGAAGAACAAGATAGGTTGGGAGTCAAAGGTGGGAGATTTAGGATTTTATGTTAACATTGTTTTAATTATACATAATTAGTAATTGTAATCATTTAAATAGAATAAATAATAAAAGTGATAAACAATATTATATATATATATATATATATATATATATATATATATAATAAGTATAGAGTGGTATGTATTAATAATTTTAAGATAATAATAAAAGTATATATACATTAAAATTAAAATTAAATGAATAAAAGGGTGGTATGTATGTCAATTACATCAGAATGAATACCCTAATTAAATCATCTACATAATAACAAAATTTCATACACAGAACTAAGATAGGAAGGGGGGGTAATGATTAAATATAGGATACATTATAGTGGAAAATAAATTTTATGGAAGCATCGTAATCGAGCACCAACAAGGAAGTTAAATGGTAGGGAAAAATATAATAGTAATGAAAATAATTCTCTCTCTCTCTCTCTCTCTCTCTCTCTCTCTCTCTCTCTCTATATATATATATATATATATATATTTATTTATTTATTTATTTATTTATTTATTTATTTATTTGTATAGCATGGTGATAACACATAACTTATTAATACCTCATTGTAACATCGCATGTGTGCACCTTGTGCTAGCTCTTACTCCACATCCTAGTTTATGTTCCAAAAAAAAAATTGAAGAATAAAATTAGATATGTAGACATCCAACCAAAAAATAACCCTAAACTTTTACTTGAGATAACAGCACTTTAACCCTAACACCTAAGGTCTGGTTAGAATATCAATGTACCTAAGAGTTGCTAAGCACAACCTAAGATCATTTTGAGGATACCCTAATTCCTTTATGAAACATGAATTGTAGACATCAATCTCAGTGTAGTCCAATAGAGTGTACCTATTATTCATAGATGCATGTGTATTATTCCTTGATTTACCTTTCAAAAAAAAAAATTGGTTCTGTTTTACTCTATTAGATTTAGGGCATGACAATCCTTATCTTTAACACTCTTTCCATATCGTAGGAAATCAACTAAGTCGGCTGGAAATCATTATTTCTCATATGCATTCAAAATATTGTCACTCATTCATTACTAAGTTCTAACACTTGATCATCACTAAATTTCTCAGTTTCTATAGAGCTTCTAACTCAACATCAACATTGATACTGATGCTCGATCAACATTGAATTGTCTCAGTACTTGCTATGGCTCGATTAACACTAGCATCACTTGACATGAACTTCAATATTCCTTGATGTTTTTCTCTATTTCTTAGTCAAGCCTTATATAAGTGATCTATCTTGGCTTGCACTATCAAGACTTGAAAATCACTTTAAATAATCACTTTGTCTTTTCAAATTCTAACTAATCAAATGTCCATTGTAGCTTCCTTTTTATAACTCAACCTTTCCTTAGGTGATTTTTTTATGAGCAACTTCTCAAATCCTCTTCATCAATCGAATAGATATGACATTTAGATTAGATAGAAATATGTCTCATCAATATATTTGACATAAATGGAAATACAACAATTATTCCAATTGTAATTTCTAACAATCTCCCTCTCTGGCATTGATGCCAATATCTCAAATATTCTCTCTTTAGGAATACAATCTCCCTCTTTGTTACCATGAAATCTCAAAAACTCCCTCTAAGTTTTGATATTTTAGTATAATATTTCTTTCATAATTCTCTCCCTCTTTCATTATGTATATCTCAAAATATTCTTTTTTTAAGTCTCTCCCACTTACGTTCATATTTTGTTTTTTCAAGTCTCTCCCACTTACATTTACCATGCATATTCTCCCTCTTTGTCAATAATACCAAATACACTATCATTATACTTCATACATCATGATTATGTAGATGTTTACATATTAGGCTAAATTTTGTCATTTTTCATCTATCTATAACTAATCTAATATATTGTTCTTCTTCTTTACTTTACTTGACTACCATAGGAACCTCCTAAAGTAGAACTAACTGCATCAATGTGTAAGGTATTCTAATTAGCACATTTGATGCAATGCACCATTTCTCCTTAAGTTTATTTTCTTAGGGGAATCACCCCCAATTTACTTCTAAGATATTCATGAGAATATTTAGGTAAGGCTTTAGTGAAATGTCAACAATGTGTTCTTTTGTGTAAACATATTCTAACTTCACTTCTTTGTCTTAAATTAGTTCTCTCAAGTAGTGATACTTGATAGCAATGTGTTTGGTTTTTGAGTGTAGTATTTGATATATTGATAGAAATTTTGTTATCACAATAGATAATCACTGAATCTATAATTTCTTCCTTTATTCCTTTCAATAATTGCTTGATTAATATTTGAGCAATTCACTATAGCTACCACAAACTTAGCCTCGGCTATTTATTGGGAAATACAGTATGTTTCTTGCTTGTCCATGAAACCAATCTCTTAACTAGAAAAAATTTAGCTCCATTAGTTTTTTTTCTATCATCAATATTTTCTACCAAAATGGAGTCAGTGAATACCTTCAATTCAAATCTATCACTTCTTCTGTAATACAGTCTATAGTATTTTGTACCTTTCAAATATCTCAATATAGTACCTTTCACTGACTTCCATCATATGATTCTCTTTAGAATTTTTTGAAAATATAGTAACTATCCAAACAACTAATACAATATCAGTTTTACTATGAATAACATATTACAATTTTCCAATCATTTATCTATATGGTGTTTGGTTCACATCAGCAAATTCATCATTTTTACATAACTTATGTCCTGTAGACATAGGTGTGCTCATTGCTCTTGATTCTTCCATTCCAAAACTTTTTAGTATCTCCTTGATATATCTGGACTAAGTAATGAAAATACCAAACTTCATTTGATATACTTGCAAACCAAAAAAGAATTTGATTTCACCAAACACTAACATTTCAAAAAATATTATTTATGTCATCAGCAAATAATTTTCATAATGCTCCCTTTCCTCCAAATATAATATCATCAACAAAAATTTTAGATAGTTGTACCTCATTTTTCTTTCTAGTCTCAAGTATAGATTACTATTATCATTTGTCCTTTCAAAACCTATCTTCACCAAATAATTGTGTAGTCTTTCATACCATGCTCTTGGAGCTTGTTGTTTTAATCTATATAGAGATATTTTCAATTTACATACCATATTCTTCTTGTTTGGGTCCACAAACCCTTCAAGTTGTTCTATGTATACTTCTTCCTCAATTATACCATTCATAAATGTGGATTTTTCATCCATCTAATATACCTTAAAAATATATAGGTTGAATATGCAAGTAGATTTATGACTCCATTTTGTCTTGGCATGGGAGAAAAAAATTCTTCATAGTCAAATCCTTCTTCTTGAGAATGTCCTTTGCAGACCAATCTTACCTTGTTCCTTGTAACTTCACCTTTTTCATTTAGCTTATTCCTAAAAACCCATTTTGTTCCAATTAACTTTTTTTCCTTTGGTCTAAGTACTGGGGTCCAAGTGTTATTCGTCTCAATCTGTTCAATTTCTTTATTCATTGTTTGGAGCATCTTTCACTAATTTGGGGCCAAATTCACTAAATAAGCATGTATCACTTTTGGTTCTCTTTCTTGTCATAACACCAAATTGTGCATCTCCAATAATTTGTTTAGGTTTATGATGTCTTCTTGCATAATTAGCTAGCACATTTGGTCTCCTTCTTTGCTTTTTAACAGGTTCATATTTTATAATTATCTCAAACTCATTATCTCTTTCTTGTTTAGGTTCTAGTTTAGCATGCTCAACATTTTCTATATGATCTTTGCCATTGTTTATCTATGACTTGACATCTTCTACCTATTTATCAACACCCACCATCTACTTATTAGAAACTTGTTGTTGCACTTCATCATTCCCTATCTATTGGGAAATAGAAGCTTTGTTTTCTTTCTCAGTAAGAGTGCTAGGAGCACCATCATCTACATATATGAATGTATTGTAATCTCTAGGTTCTTTCTTACATTCAACATCATTTCTTTCAGATTTTCACTTTCCACAACTTTTTTAGTGTTATAGTTTAAACATTTATAAGATATACTCTTGGTGGAGTATCTTAGGAATATACCTTCATCACTCTTTCTATGAAGTTTTCCATTCCTATTATCTTTAAATATATAGCATGTTCATCCAAATTTTTTGAAATATTTTACATTAGGAACATATCCATACCATAGATCAAAAGGTTTAGCATTTGTACCTTTCTTGACTTGTACTCCATTTAAACTGATAGCTTCTCTCCAATATTTATGTAATGCATTCTTCTCCATCATCCATGTTCTAGCACAGTCCATTATTGATTTGTTTCTTCTTTCAACTATCCCATTTTGATAAGGGGTCCTTGGTGCTAACATCTATCTTTGATTCCTCTATCATTGCATAAAGTTTTGAACTCACTAGAAATGAACTCACCACCTTTGTCAAATCTTAGACACTTTAGAATCATCCTTGTTTCTTTTTCAACTTTGGATAAATACCACTTAAATAACTAAAAAGAATTGGATTTATCTTTGAAACATCAAAGTCATCATCCTAGAGTAATCATCAAAAAAAAAATGAAATAATTATCTTGACAATAGCTTTAAACATCAATATTCCACATAGGTTAGTATGAACCAATTCCAAAATATCACTAGATGTACGTGTGTTTTTCTCTTGAAACTAGACCTTGTCATTTTTCCCAACTGACATTGTTTACACATAGTATTGTTAGGCTTCTTTAGTTTTGGAAACCCTCTTACTTTCTTCATTTTACTAGTGTTCACCAAATTGTCAAAATTTACATGACATAGCCTTTTGTGCCATAATTAAACATCTTGTTGTGCAAACAAACATGTCTTATTAGATAAATCTAGATCGACCAAGTTACCTCTTGTTTGATCACCACTTCTAATCAACTTTCCATCAACATCATATATCTTGGCCTTTTTGGGATGAAATTTAACTCTATACCCTAATTTTTTTAACTATGAAACACTCAACAAATTATACTTAACCCCTTCTACCTAGTAAACATTGTCGCACTTGATTTTGTCAGCCAATTGAATAGCCCCTTTGTCTTTCACAGCACATGGAATATCATTACTAAATTTGACATAGTCACCCTTTTATGGTCCAATTTCCTCAAATTTATTTCTAACACCAATCATATGATTATAGAATCCACTATCAATTATCCATCTATCACTTTTGTTCACATATGAAATTAAAGCAGTTTTCTCATCTTTGTCAGAATCCTCTTTTATAGAAACATAGACAACTTCATCATCATTACCTTTAGATTTAGTGTGAGTATCTTCTTTAGTCATGTAATGAGATTTCTTATCTTTGTCATCCTTGTTCTTCTAGTAGTCTTGATCATCTCTCCTTCCTTTATACTTGCTTTCCTTTCACTCATCTTGTCTTTTCTTATAGGAAACCTAGTAGCAATATGATGAACCTTGTTGAATGAAAAAAAAATTATAGGTAATTTACCTTTATATTTACCTCTACCTCTTCCAAAGAAAATTTTAATAACTACTTCAATTCCTTCAAGTTCATCATCAAAAGTGTCATTGTCACTCTTCACATGTTTTTCTTTTCTTTTGCTAAGAACCAATTGTGACTTAAAAGAAGATTCAATAGTAGCAGGTGTATAGTTATCAAAATTAAACATCTCAAAAGTAGTAAGTCTACTAATTACACCTTCTAAAGTTAAATTGTTACCTGGAATACATCTCAACTCTTGTATTGAAAAAACCCTAATGGCATAAATAGGAAGTAGAGAAATCAATACCTTGTTTATCAATGTTTTATCTTTAATCTCTCCATTTACACCTTGAATAGGATTGCAAACTTCCTTGATTCTTGTGCAACACTACACTATGTTCTCACCTTCCATCATTATCATTTCATTAAATTATCCCCTCAGGCTCTCTAATTTAGCTCTTAAAACATTGTCATCTCCTCCATATATGGTCTTCAATTTTCCCTACATTTGTTTTGCATTGTCACAATCTTTTATATCATAAAACTTGGCATAGCTTAGTGCTGAAGTAATCCCCAATATTGCATGATTTTTTTCTTTCCTTTCTTTTAGTTGTTGAGTAGTTAGAGGAATAGTTTTTATCTTCACATATTCATTGTCCACAAAGCTTATTGCAACATCACCAATACTTGATATGTGTAGCCTCATCAACCTTTTCCATAGAGGAAATTTTTCCTTACTCATCTTTGGTACCTCCCTTTTGTGAGTCATGATCTTTAGCTTTAAAAACCTTGAAACTTCTCCTAATAAGCATTGGATGCTCTAATACCAATTGTTAGAATGTTTATACAAACTAAGAGGGGGGAATGAATCAATTACTCAAGGTCCATAAGTACCAAGTGGACAATCAAAAATTTAAACATTTTATGTCCTACTTATCCTCTTGTAACTTCATCTCCATTGTAATCTAAATAAAAATATTAACTTGTAGTTCATTGTCCTAATATAATAAACTTTTCTAAATGTAAACATTTTAAATGCATAACACCATAAAACATTCAACAACAAAAATTGACACTAGGATTTAACATGGAAACCCAATTTGGGAAAAACCACCAGCAACATGTCACCACTTTTTCACTCTTCTAAAGTGAGCTCTTGTAGGAGAAAACCCTATTAAAGGTTACAATACACACTATTAAATTTGACCTAGTTAGAGGATTTAATCACCTTGTTAAGAGTGGCCTTGCTAGAGGACTTTAGAACATTCAAGTATAATGTCACCTTGTTAAAGGATTTACATCGATTATTAGGTCCCCAATGACTATTAGGTCAACCTTTGATTAAAAGGATTTCCATACAAACTATTTACAATGATTAGAAAGAAATTAGTAGGGTTTAATATGTATGATTACAACTCATTTTTCAATTTCAAATCTCTATTCATTTCATATGTTGATTCTCTAATAAGCCTTCCTTTTCATTGATGTCCTTGATTTGTTTCACAACCCCTCAAGAATTCACCCTTCTCTTCACAATAAACTTAAGCCTTCTACTTAGATTCTCTATTCAACCATAGTAGCTTTGTTCCATCTTACAAGAAACACACACAACTTCTCTATCGTGTTTTCTTCTTTGCATATAACATTCATGCTCTTCTTACCCCTTCATTCTACATCCATTAAAGTTTGTCTATGTACCTACTTAAATAGGTAATTATGGTCCTTTCCCATTTTCCACGATCACCATAGATCTTAGGGTTAGTGATTTGATCCATCAAGTTCATTATATCTATTCATCTTCCTTCTTTTCTAGAAACTTCTTATCGAACTCATCTCTTAGATCATCTACCTAATCCTCTCCTTGAATTAAATAATCCAACACATCAATCCTTATCTTTGAAACACTTTCCATATCCCAAGAAGTTAATTGAGTCAATTGGAAATCATATAGCTCAACCATTACTAATTTCTAACACTCAGTCATCACTAAATTTCTTGGTTGCTATAGAGCTTCTAACTTGGCATCAAAATTATTTTCTCAATTGATATTGATGCTTGGTCAACACTGAGTTTGTTCAGACTTATTGTGGCTCAATTGACACTAGCATCACTTGGCATGAACTTCAAAGTTTATTGATATTATACTCTGTTTCTCAGTCAAGCCTTACATAAGTGATCTATCTTGGCTTGCATTATCAAGACTTGAACATCAACATGGGTTAAACAATCACTTTATCTTTTCAACGTCTAACTAATCAAATGTCCATTGTAGCTTCCTTTTCATAACTCAACCTTTCTTGTAGGTGCTTTTGTTATGAGAAACTTCTCAAATCCTCTTCATCAATCAAATAGATATGACATTTAGATCAGATAGGAACATATTTCATTAGTATATTTTACATGAATGTCATTAAAACTATTGTTCCAATTGTAGTTCCAACAATAATGAGCTATTATATACATTATCTTTATTATGTTGTTCTAATTGCAATTACTATGGTATAATTCCATATTTTGTGGCATGATGACTCTTATGAAATAATTACAACAAATGTACCTCCATCAAAAGCATAAAAGTAGACTAATGTTGTTTATAATAGCAAAGACAACCATTAATACCACTATTTTTGTTTCTAAAATCATGCAAGTTCTATACTATTAGTTGTCTATGAAACACAAACAATAAAGTTGCACACTATCTATTATCAAAAGCCTAGTTGTACACTATGTATTAAATAGGCTAGAGTCAAAATAGCTAGGAGAAATATGAACCAAAGGGATGCAAATGAAGAAAATGAAGAGATGTGAAGGTGGGAAGATAAAGCAGTTATGAAGGTGAAGGAGTGGCAAGAAAAGTAAGATCAAGTGCATTAAAAAAAATAGAGAGAGGGGGGATTCAAATGATTGCGAGGGAAAAGAAGGAATGTGCTAGGAACAAGGCATGAATCTACAGCTGTATAGAAAGGGAAAAAATAAGATTTAGTATGGTAAATGTGACTAATGTACCAGAGAAAAGTTGTGAAGGAAGTGAGAGAGTTTGGGTTCTGTGGTAGAGGGTGTAGAAACTAGCAGAGCTAGTAAAAACCATGAACTTGTAGCCTCAAAATGACATAAAAATAAACTACAATGTGGGGTTTATTTTTTGTAGAAAATTCAAGGATGTTTAATTGGTGTGGGTTTTACTAAAAGTAAAAAATATAGATTAAAATAAACAAGTTGCACAGCCAGGATACATCAAAGAAATAAGGAATTAGTGAACAAGAATAAATCCATCGACATAATATATAGATGAAGCATGAAAATTATACAAATTGAACATTTCAATAGATGTAGAGATAAATTATAAACCTAGAGATAGATTGTTTCATAACCTAGAATCAATATTGATTGACTGCATTTACATCTAGTCATTTATAATATTGGTGATAATTTAAAAGTAAGGAACAATAGAGGTAGTCCAATGGAAATGAAAAACAAAGAAAAATTTCATTGATTAAATCACTCAACCCAAAATAGTTGAATCATATAGTAGTGTTAATGACCCTATATAAAATATCATTGTGAGTATCATAGTTGTTCAAAATTGAAGAAAAAAGAGTCAATGTAAGTAAAAAGAATAACTAATGTTGAGATCTATAGTCCTCCTACATCCTTCATGTTATTTCATCTCAAAAATTTCCCCAATCATCTCTATCTCACTGATTCATCCCAAAAGTGTCAACAATTGACACATTTATGCCATCACAATCATCAGCCTCTTCAATTTCTACATCGGGTAGAACACCATCATCTATCATAATGAAATTGTGTACTATGCAACATGATAGCACTATCTTTTCTTCAACCATGATAGTATAGGATGTGGAATTCCTTAGGATAGGAAAATATTGCTTCAAAATACCAAATGTCTGTTGAACCGCATTCCTAAGAGAAGAGTGCCAGTGGTTAATTAACTCATGTGCATTGTTGATACGATTTTCCTTAGAAAAATATTTTAGGTGGTACCATATACACTAACAAGGGGCAAAAAATCCAAGAGCATTTGGATAGTTTGCATCAACTAAATATAATTTTTCTATACAAAGGAAAAAGAAGTTATAGATTGGAAATAGTATAAAAACTATGTATTACAATAATGACTACATAATCATTAATAATAGAATTTAATATACCTAGGGTGACTAGTAGTGGATCTTATCTTGGTAGATCTGAAGCAAGAATGTGATTATCTATAGTTGACACTTCCCAGCCAACAAGAATATATTGAAACTTATAGGCAAACAAATAGACACCCATTACATTGTGTGACAGGTTGTCTTTTCTATCAAGACATTTTTCTTTGTTGTCCACATCAATGGTAACTACTATATGGGTTCCATTTTTTCCAACACAATCCTACCATATGAAATATTATTGTCAAATACATAGCAATAACTTAACACTCAAGCAATAAAATACATGTTAGTAGGAGTTTTACCTTGAAGTACAAATCAAAATAGTCCATCCCAACAATTTCTAGAGGAATTGTTGGAGAATGGGGCAAAAAGCAACTGCTATGGAGTGATAAGATAGCCTTCAAGACCTTTTGGAAGTAGCACCTCACTATCTCTCCAAAATGACTAAAGTTATGGCCAATCTTATCTTAGGATTTTGGCCAAGGGTATGGAAGAACCTGACTAGTTGTTCTTTCAATTTCATGTTCGTCATATCTTTAATGCTCCATTTCTTCCCTAGATTATTAGAGATTTAGAAGAAAGTGAGTCTACTCATGTGTATCTTATTCATGGCAATCCATTTCATTAGAATATATAATACATTTATAGAAAGTACATGTAGTCATTCTTCTCTTGTGCCTATGTGTTCTAGTATATTTCGAAGATACTACTATGACTACTACTTTGGTGGAAGGAAAAATAGAAAGTACATGTAAGAGCATGATCTTCCTAAAAATGTTGTCTTGAACTTATATATTGGTAGTGGGATCCATCAAACTATCTATAACCACACATTGGAGTTATTGTTCAACATAAATTTGTAAACAATAATATTGAGTGAAAACAATAAGACACTTCCTCCTCTATATGGACTCGCAATATTTAACAAACATGGTTTTATTGATTTTACACAACCATATATTAGTCATTTGTAAAAAAATTATATATTTATAGATAGTAACAAGAAGAAATGGAAATTAAATAACTCAATACATGGGAAAAGAAACAAAATAGTACTCATAATATGGAAAAAGTATTCTACTAGTTTGACCAGAGTTTCATACAAATCATACTTATAATAAAGAAAAACAATTGAATGTTAACACACCTCTACTCAACTTGAATTACTATAGTCATCCTGTAATTGACTCAAACCCTTAGCTTGTCTAACTTGCATGAAAGTTTAAACTTGATTGGAATATTTTCCTTCATTAGCAATCAATTTATCCATTGTAATAAATATTGTCATTTCACTTTCATTGTAAAAATTAGTATTTTATTGGTCTTTACTACTACCATTTTTTAACATGTTTTTGTGAAGTATGAGAGATTTATAAATCATGTCTCACAACACAAGATTATATGGGTCATTATTTAATAATTGTCAAGCATATTTTGCCATTTTTTTATGGTTTCATGCTAGTGTTTATTAATGCATATTTCAAGGTGGAAAGCCTACTATTTATAGCATATTAACTATACTTAAAATTATAGTTTTTCCATGACTTAAACCTGACTTATGAATCAAGTTTCTAGCTTATGTATTCAACATGTCTCATTGTTTTATTAAAATTCCCAAACTTAACTCTATCCTATGTGTCTTATTCTCCATGTAAATTCAACATGTTTGATTGGCTTAACTCAATTTGTGAATCTTATTCTCTATCTCATTAGAGATCCATCATAACTCTACATAGGGGACATAGCACACCAAAGAAAGACCAAACTCCAAGGTCACGAAAGAGAACAAAAGAATATGTAAGAACTGCCCCAATAACTAGATTTAGCAAGGCACTTAGCAAGGCACACTACATGCCCCACCTACAACATCTATTATAATCAAACCAACCTCCATGTAACCATTAAATAATGTCCATGAACCCTCCAAATGGAAGAAGAATTTAGGACAACAAAGTTGCAACTCATCAACTACCTATAGAGTAAGATAAAAAAAATATGGGTGCAAGAAAAACCATGGCGAAGAGAACTTAGGCTGACAAAAAAATCATCATCTTCAATAACACCACAACCAAAACCAAAAACTTGCACAATCATCAAAGCCTAACTAAAACCCAATTTGGGAAAATCTATTATGTTATCTTCTACTGATAATATTTACCCTATTGAAACATTCAAATAAGAAAAGGAAAGAACATGGAGAATGTTTTAAAAAAACCTTTAAAAGTATCTAAGAGCATAATCGTAATCAGGAATTGGAATGTTTAGGAAGAGATATAAGCCAAAGACACATTGTGAAGGGTTAATTTCCTAAAAATTGGCTTACTAATATCTACTTTGAATTCATGTTAAAGTGAAGCCTTTGATCCTTTGAAGTTGTATTTAAGAAGACCCTAAGGAGTGTAGGGAAAAGCATGGGTTGAAGGCATTTTTGTGCTTGAGGAATCGCAATCAATTACATTGTTATCTAAGACTAGAAGACATTCATACCTAATTTTGAAACCATATAGCAGTGAATAGATGCAGTGTCCTTGTAGGGTGTCAAGGGTGTTAAGGTGGTGTGGAGAGTTTCTATAGGGAGTCTTTAAAATTCCTTTGCCACTTGATGGTGGCTTGTGAAAAGGAGCATGGGAGTTTTAGGATGAAGATGGGTGATGAGGGTTTGTGAAACTAAACTACATGGAAGCTTGGTGCCACTTAAATTTTTGAGTTGTCAAGGGATGATCATATAAAGATAGTGTACCTTAGGATATCTAATTGAGTTGAAGGAAATTTGAGCCCATTGTTATGAAATATGCCTAATAGGCCTTGATATGTTTTCAAATTCTTGAGTGATGAACCTGATCCTTTGCGTCAATGATAAGGGTGGAATGGGTCAAAGATGAACAATGTATGATGCATTTAGCATTGTAAAACATACAAAGTTAAGAGATATTGAGAATTTATGAATAAGATTTGATTACAATATATCTAGACTTGAGGTGTTTTACTACATGTCATCAATTCACTGAAAAAATCTCATTGTATAAAATATGCTCAACTTTTGTGATTATTTCATGATTTAGTGCATGCCTTCAAAAGATGGTTGGTATGATTGGTTGGGCATGAATTAGCTATGGCATCTTGTTTACCTATACATTGTCCAAGCAAGTATTCTGATGTATGTATTTTGGTAATAATCTATTGCAAGAATTTTAACCTGGAAAATTTGGTATCTTCCAAATATTTTTCTTCTTCTCAATTTGGTCTACTTTTTAAAACTATTGTAACCTAATATCAGCCAAACATTCACACCACAAAATTGAAAAATTCTAGACCATATTTATTGTTGGCTTCTTTTCCAAATGAGAAAAAATAGTAGCACATTCCTCTATTCATATGTACTCCATGTTCAATAAGTAGATGAAGAAATACCATGATGGAAACCTTCAAAGTTTAATCACATTATGATAGTTATCTATAGGGATTTTTGTATGGGAACATATTGTAATCTATCATCTAATTATAAGATTATGCAAAGTGCCCTAATTATAGTAAAATGTGCTTTCAAACCATGATTTCACTCCTTGCGAGGAATAGCCCATAGGAATTCAAGACAAACATTTGAGTTATTTCCTCCCACCTCTATTATAAAATAACACAGTTATGGTATCCACAATTTGATTACTAGACACATAATTAGGCTACTTGAATGCCCACTGAAAGAACCAAAAGAAATACCCAGTTCTGAACCCTGACAATTTTACCACTTTCAAAATAATTTTCCTATTTAGTTTGATATTTAGCATTTTCAGCCCTTTTTCCAGTTCTTCTACTTCCTCTATTTTCTTCTTGAGAAGTGAACAAAATTTCTTATCATCTTTCTCATATTTCTTAGCATTTTTAGAATCATAAATAGGAAAAATGCTTTAAATCTATAGTTTATTAGAACTATACAAATCTTCTCTAGGACTGGTTGATTGTGTTTTACATTAAGGTTAATATTATTTTTAGCTTGAGAACAAAACTGAATCTATGTTGCAAAAACTACTGGATTATGCTCGCTTGTGACTATGATTTGAACCCTATCCATTTTTGCAGAAGAATGTGAAGTATTGAATGTTGATGAAGCCTTAAAAAAATTAGTCCAACCTTAAACCTCCACATTTTTTTTGGGCCACTTATATGAAATTTATTGGTCAATATCTCTTGGGTTTTTTTAATGCCATGGACTGTAATTATCAAAACCTAGTACAAAATTTGAGTTTTAGTTGACAAATGAAAAACACACTACCTGGTATATCTAACAAAAGAAGAATGTTCCTACAAAGTATCAGGAGCTAAATCTATCACCACCCAAATGGATTAAACTCACACCTCTATAACAAATACAAAAGGTGCAGGATGATATCCCCAAATCAAAAAAATGTTACTGTTGTCACAAAAGTTTGCACCCTTTTCCAAAGTTCTTACTTAAGGACAACCTTGTGAAACATGGAAACAACCTCCAAGCTTTGGGACTTGAAATTTGAGGTTGAGTCTCTAGAGAAGGCCAACTTCCTTTGCTATCAGGATGCACCTAGCTACTCTTGAGAGGAAAGGGAGAAGGAGATGCAAGAAATAGAATCTACCTAATCTATTATAATGAGTTGATGCACCAAAAATAGAATGCTCAAACCAATCTTTTCCCATATATGCATTATTGAACCATCATAACACAAAAAGATATACACATCCAAACTTATTTTAATCTAACAATCATATGTAGATTAGAAAATCTAATTAAATGACACAAAGAAGAAGAGAACTCACTTATATATCATTCATAAGCCAAAAGAGATATAATCATGCAAGATTGTAGATATCCACAATACACCAATGAGAGGAAAATAGTTCTTGCACAATACGTCAATGGCTGAAGGAGATAAGTTAGAATGTCATACAATTCAAAGGTAAAGGGTATTTACAGTGGCAAGCTAGAGCAATGCCAGAGAAATAGAGAGGGTTTGACATTTTAAAAAATTTATAAAATCTACCTTTATAGCTCAGGCATAACTAAGATATTTTCTACCCCAAACCAAACTCAACCATTACCATTTAAGATTGCAGAGGAAAATCCTACAAATCTAGAGAAATTATGATCTTGGAACAACTATAGATGCAATAGTGATAGGAAGAAAACAAAATCAATCTATCCATCTGTAAGAAAATCAAATCCAAAATATCTAATCACTACATGTAATAAAGAGGCATGGAGATGCATTAACATTGTGGAACAAGGCCCAAAATGTTGGTTAGCATTGGAGAAACAATCCTTGTAACATTCCATGGCCTCAATAAATAATTTTGCATCACTATCAAAGAAAACGTGGGATGGGATAGCATGCAAGTTAACCTGCCACAAAAATCCATAGTTGACCTGCATGGAATAAATTTGATTTACCCAAAAAAGATGTGAATCATTGATGTAGATCTTCTTTTGAATATGGATGGCTCAAATTCTATAAAAATACCCCCAACTAATGAATAAAACACAACCATATATCAAGATCTTCACCTAACCACACAAACAGATGAGATGCACTCATAAAATATCCAAAGATTTGCCAAGATCTAACGGCCATCATATCTTTGCAAGAGCAAAGGGTAGAAATAAAAAAATACAACCACCATCCGATTAAAAGCAACCCAGCAAGACAAAGATCCACCACACCACAGCCCTCAAAAAGAAAAAACCCACCTACAATGTGTCAACTCATCACTTTGTCACTATAACTAAAGATTGAGCAAGTCCCCAAAGTGACAAAGCAACCACCCTTGATTTTTTTGCATCGGATGAAAAAACATAAATTGGCCCACCTTCTTATAGAGTTAGCATCTTGACCAATGAAATTCCCACAATATGCCAATTCAGTCTGACTCATCACCTTGTCACCTTGTGTCTCATACAACATGACATTGACATGTTAGCACAGTTAGAAGATAATTCACCGAAGAAACTTGGACCCACACAGACATATGGTGTGATGTCACTTTGTCACATGAAATAACTCTCTTGTATCTTTGCATAGTGACAACCATGGATGATCCTTGATCTAATGGCAAGTAAGGTGCACTAAAGGAACTGACTCACCACTTGGCACTAATTCATTTTTTAGCACATTTCCCCAATACACGGTAGAAAAGGTAGCATACAATTTTATGATTTTGCAAAAGCAAGAAATTCACTTCTTGAAATAGAAAAAATGGTTAAGAAAAATATTAATCTTGATAAAAAAATATGTGTTAACCTGCAACTCGGCACATGAAGAAAAAATGAGCTAACTTGGCACATGAAGGAATTGAACTAGCTCAACGCATGAAGGAATTGAACTAGCTTGGCACATGAATAAACAAAGCCAACTTGGCACATGAAGAAACCATGTTAACTCGACCAAAAAGCATGTTGACCCACACCAAAGAATCTAGCCCATTGAAGATCTCTCAGATTAGTTATCAGTGATTTACTGAATGGGGGGCAAAATTGGCCAATAATTAGAAAATCCCCAAATCAAACAAAATGATGACAAACTATAACAAGGTATTTTTCATACCTGCTACAAAACATATGATACAAAGAAGAGAACCTCTAGATAAAGAGAGGAAACTCTACCAGCACTCTACAAAATAATGGAGTTGGTGTAGGTCAAGAGAGCAAAACCCAAACCCCTCTAGAAAGAAATGGAGTTTGCAGGATGAGCGGCAAAACCTGAGCATGGAAATTTCATAGACTCAGCAAGATATTTTTTCTGATAACGAAAATTTGGAATGAAATATATATTCCAATTCTACCTATTTGGGTGGAATGGAAAATGCCCATTTTTTGGGCAAATTTGACATACATATTCATTTTCCTAATTCCAAGTGGATGCACTGAAATAGAATATTGAAAATTTTAAGAATTTATCAATGTTTATTCCACTCTTATTTTCATTTCCAAATGGGCCCATAGAGATAGATTCTTGAAATTTAACAAACTAAATAGAAAAAAGATAGTACACTCTGTACTAGTGAGTTTAAGAGTGTTTAGTGGAATGAAACAAGATGTAGAATCTCAACTACCAAAAGAGTTATCTAAAGTAATCAAAGAGAAATGGGCCAAGGCCATCATCAAATAGAAATATATTTTTGGAAGAAGCTCTCAAGAACATAAGACTAGACCTAAATAGAAAAGAGGTCACAAAACTTATAAACTCATGTCGATCAAGCACTAACCCACATAAGAATGTTTCTTTGATCACCATAGGGTTAAAGATAGATACATGAGCCCAAAAAAGAAAATTGGTCACAAATCTATGAGAAAGAGAAAGAAACTATTGAGAAAGGGGGAGGAAAAGGCCAAAATTATAGTGAGAAACCTAAAACTATAGGTCTAAGAACCACCAAGAAGAAGCTAGTAGAGAAGCATAAAGAATGGGTTGAATAAAGTGTCCAGATCAACCAATATCTAAATCAAAAACCAAAAGAAAATGGAGAAACAAAACAAGCCTCCATGATACTATCTTCTCCAGAAGAGAAATGAAATGTGTAGCCCCAAATTATTAACACAATCATATGATAAGTAAGAGAGTTTTTATAATACAACTAGTCGAGATGAGGGCACATGCCAAGAAGGAAGGGAAGAAGTAATCAAGTAAAAGAAAATAGACTGAGAAATGGAGGGTATTTAGTTACATCCAATAGAAGTTCAAACTAATGCAAGAGAACAACAAGAAAAAGACACAAATGCATAACAAAGGTGGGAAGCCTTGAAATCCACTCAACTCCAAAAAACACCAATAGTTAATCCATCTTCAACACCGTTGAAGGAACAAAGGAGTATTAGGAATCCTAAAAAGAGGAAGCGATATTCTAAGGACTTATGAATCAAAAAGAAAGGCATGGAGTTAGAGGAAGACCAAGAACAAGGAGAATATGATATATTTGAAGATGAACAAGTAGTAGATGACTCTGATGTAGCCAAAGAAGAAAAAATGAAAGGACTTTAAGAACAAGTAAATGCGATGTGCAAGATGACCATAGAAGGGAAAATATACCAAATCACTAAGAAATATAAGAAGTTGAATAAAGAAACAAAAGATATGAACAAGTAACTACACTTATTAATGTGTGTGACATTCTAAAAGGACTTGTAGCTAAAACAACTTATGATAGGTGTGATAAGATAGCTTCATGATAAGGCATGTCATCTACCAAGGTTATTGGAGCAATAGGTTCTAGTGAAACCACTTGATGTGCAGAAGACAACTTATAAGATAGCTTCATGACAAGGTAGGTTAGCTTCCAAGGTTAGTGGAATAAAAGGTTCAAGTGAAACCACTTGACATGGAGAAGACCCTTATTGAAGAAAAGAAAGGGCAACTTACAACACTTAAAAATGAGATGCCATAAGCTTTAAGATAGATAACCCCAGTAATTCAAAAAAAATTATGCCATGCACTCTAACAAGTGACCTAGAGAAGTCAAAGGAAAAGGCTCAATAAGAACTTAACACTACAAGAAAAGCATTTGATCCACTATTTAGATCAAAAATTGAACACATAAGCAAGATATAGGACACAATGCACTTGTTACACTAGCTATGGGATAAGAAGAAAAGAGAACTATTAAACTGATGGAGCTTCAATGCTTCTTGAATCCAACCACTGGGTCCATCAGTGTCATGCTCAAAGGAGAAGATGAGCTACTTAACTTACCACCAAAAGAGAATGGTGAAGAAATTTATAGGCACCTTGTAGAACTATGAAGTGCAATGTTCACACTCAAAGATTTGAAGGACTCATGGGAGACCCTTCTTAACTCAGCTAGAGAAAAGTACAAAGACATATTTAAAAATTCATGAAGAGTATGGCACAAAAATATCATATGGGGATAAACCAATAGAGATCATACTCCCATCCTATCTCTAGTCTTCTCATTGTCATTGATAACAAAAATGAGGAGAATAACCAAGTTACATAAGGGGGAGTGGCTACAAAAGGGGGAGTAATGTAAACAAAGAAGGACATGATTACATGGGGGGAATAGACAAAAGAGAGAAGGAAAGAAGAAGAAGAAATAAATATGATAAGAGTTACACCAAAAATTCTAAGACAACAAATAGGCAGCATGAACCTATCATATCTTAGCCTATAAATCTTGTTAACCTATAAAGGATAAAAGATTTTTCCATCAATTCCAAAGGGGGAAATTTTTGCACTAAGTTACATCAACCAAGAAAATAATCAGTAATGAACTCAAACAATAAGTTAGAAGAATGTATTTTCATTGATTGGCAACTGGATAATAAGAAGTCACAAAATATTGTAAATGCAACTATCAATATACTGACTTACCAATCAAGACAATAGAATGTAGGAAAAACATGAAATAGGGAATGGATTTAGTCTAGTCACCATCAACGTGACAATATAAGGGAAGGTTTGAATATGAAAATACATGTATCAAATTTGTGTGGTGGAATGACGCTAAAGCTCACTCAGTCACAAGTCTAGGTGTAGGTTTGTAGATGAACAAGCTAATCTATAAACATAGGCATCTATAGATATGTGGTCATGAGTGTATTATGATTATGCTCACTATGAATTTCAAATTTGAAACTACAACTTGAGAGGGATAAATTATAGGGTTCTCATTTGTAATCATAGATCATGATTTATAAAGAAAAACTTAACACAAAAAATTGTGCGAGAGAAAGAGGTTTGGCAAGAAAGAGAGAGGAAGAATAGAATGTGAAAGACACAAGGGAGTTACTATTTCTATAGTTGTGTGAACAAGATAATCCAAAAAAGGTAGTCAATTGTGAATAGAGAAAAAAAAAATAAAGCAAGTGTAGAGTGCACAAGAGGATGAGAAGCAGAGCATAGGGGAAGCTAGACTCAAGCCAAAATAACAATAGAAGATCAAAAGCATCTTCAAGGATCCAAAGTAGATGATCTATCATAAAAGGTATACCACATACTCAAATTTATTACTCTATTTTTCTTTATAACCATTACATCTATTATAAGACTTTAATAGGGAAGACTTGTAATAATTCATCTAAATCCTCTAACAAGCTATCTCTCAAAAATAGATCTAAAATCCTTTACTGAGGTAGTCTTAACAAATTGATTGTAATCGTAATAGGTTATCAAAATTCCTAATAGTATGTATTCTTAGAAGAAATTTTGTAAGCTCTTAACTGAGAACCCTTTTTCTTGAAAGGAAAGGCTATTGGATATATTATTCCCACCATGATTTTCATCCTCTCATCGAGGGTTTCTACGTATAAATATTGGTGTCATTGATGTATGCTTATGTGTGGAATATTTTATGGTTTTATTAATCATCTTTCATCATTTGTTTTATTTTTAAAGAGGCACTAACTAAGTGTGTTAAAAGGATCATTAGCCTAATTGGTAGAAATTTGAAAATTAAAGGTGTTGATCCACGCCCCCCTCCCCCCCAACTCAGTATCTGTTGGGACCACCATTCTCAACATTGATGGATGGTGGTAAGAAGCATCAAACTATATGAGTGGCCTTATAACTTCTTGATGAGTTTTTAATGCCTCGCCAAGGGATCCAAAAGAATTAACCTAAATTTTTATTAAGTTTGCCAAACAATTTTTTTTTTTTAAACATGAAAGATAAACCATTCATATCAAACACATAGTAGTGGAAGTAATAACATACATACAACTAAAAACATTCATAAAAAGTTACATTCCTTAAGGATCCCAAGATGTTGAGTCACATTTGATCTAATTATTACTAAGTCTAACCACTACCACATCCACATGAAAGAATAAATAGAAAGTCCAATGTCCATATTACACATTTGTTCTGAATGCCTCTTGGCAATTAAATTTAGAATGGTCAATCATCCACTATACATGTCACAGGGTATGAAAAGCTTAAAAGATTAAACATATGTAAAAATAAAGATACATCATCCACATCAAATCCATGATACTAGTGCAATAAAGTAAACGAAACCAATAACATACATGATACATCCATCCATCATTAAAGATATAACAACCATCGTAAAAGATAACCATCCATCATAAAACACAACTAACTAAGTGCATAGTTCCTCCCAACCATCAATAGCATCATTAGACCATTATGGGCCCTAGCCATGCATCCCTTCGTGCATAACATCCCAAGTCACCAAAGAGATCATCGGCATTATCATAGTAGGGATGTCACTCTTAGAACATACTACAACATATGCAAAAGGAAATCTAACATGCTACAACATATGCATAAAGAAATCTAACATGCAAGAATAAAGCATAAGATGATTATGTAAGTAAATAACATAATTTATCACATGCTAATCATCAATATAGAGAAATGTACTAGTAATTAACATCCATCATAAGATCCAAGAATAGAATGAAGCTAAATGCCAACAAAGAATGCTCCAGCCACGGTGACTATGGACAGATCTCCAAATGGTAAGAGTGAAAAAGCACTACCACCCGACTGTGTGGAATCTAAATGGCCCACTCCCACTGCACTAAGGAGATAATATCAAGTCCCAAATAGGGTATCAAATCACTTAAAAAAAGTACTCTCTAAGTCTAGGAATCCTAGAAGCACACTAACTCAATGTTCCAACATGAAGGGTCGACACTTATACCCAGAGGCACACAAGACACGTAGGAAACCTACTATGTAAGCTAGAAAGTGTCATCGCATGGATCATGCTAGAGTTACCCTGGTAGTCTCTTAATAGACCCCAGCCCCCAAGTGATCCCTATGTGGCCACTAGTATCCTCTCATACTGATGAGGCATACTACGAAATGCAAGGTCACAACCAAGTGTTCTCTCTACTCTCATCCTAGTCTATACTAGCACTCGAGGCATGGGCAAGAACATACAATTATCTTATTAGGTTCATTTTAATCCCCATTTAGTGTAAATGTTTCACTTATTAAATAACTTACAATGAGTTACCCTAGCAGCCACTTAGGTCCTTGGTCCCCATTGCAAGCCACTTCCCGACACTACAAATAGATAACCTACCCTAGGCTCAAGAAATCACAAGTCAAAAAATTACCTCAGTCCTATACAAGCAATAGGAAAGCATCATAAAGATAATCCACAATAAGAACATCAAATCTCCATGAGCAACTGAAAAGCATCCATTGATTATCATGACCACAACAGTTCTCTATTGGCAACTAAAGGTATCAATGATAATCACAATATCCATCGGTTCTCAACAAGCAACTATAAGGAATCTCAAAATAAATCACAATATCCATTGGTTCTCAACAAGCAACCAAAAAGGCATATCAAAGCAAATAATACTGATCAAAGACTCCAAAATGGTTGAGTCAAAATATGTCACAACATGACATCATCAAGATCAAAACAAACAATTCAGTCCCATCAAGGTGATTGGAAAGTAATCCAAATATGATTGATCAATGACTAAAAAATGGTTAGGTCAAGTGTCTCATATACATATAACTCAGATTCACTCAAGAAGACTGATGAGCAATAACAATCAGTAAACACAAACATCTAATAGAGCATACCATCACATTACCATGGTTGGATTTTAAAAAGATCAAGATCAAATAATATCAACATGCCATCACAGTCACATAACTCCCAAGCCTCTGGAAAACATCCTAACTGGTCAACACTCTAGGACCACCCAAACCCCAAAACATGGATAGCATAAAGAAACAAGATACAAACACATATTTTAGTTTGTAGTCACAATCACATGGTTAAGCCAAATATTAGGTTTCAGTTTTTGTTTCAAGTATATTTCAAATGTATAAGAGTCATCATTTAATTTACAAGTCAACCCAATCATTCCCTCGATTAAGACATAGAATTATCCCTCCATTATTTTAAAACAATTTTCTAAAATAGTCAAAAGATAATTATTTACTTATTTAAATCATTGAACTAGTTCCCATTGACTTTTAATAAAATCGTTGCATTATTTACTAAAATCAATGTTACTAATAATTAAATGAAACTCCCTTAATTCCAAGAGCATCTCCCATTATTCAAATCATAAAAATAATACTTATCAACTTTCAAATAATTAGTTTACAATTTCCTTAAAACACTTCAAGGACAATCATTTATTTAAAATAATCTTCGTTGATTTTAAGTAAAATCAATCTCATTAATAATTCAATTATTTAATTCCATTAAACACTTACTAATATCTCTTTTAATTTGACCTCATTTAAAAATCCATTTACTTAAATTGACTAATAATTAATTACACTTCTTCTACTATTAACTAATCTTAATTAAATTTAATTTAATTAGATTAGTTAAAAAATCATATAAAACTAATGCATAATAATAAGATTATATCTTAATTCGAACCCAAACCCGAATCAATTTCCAAATCTTGATTCTACTAAGGGAAGATTGCAAAATATTTTAAATTCCCATAATTGGAGGAAACAATATGCATGCCCGAATTACAAAATTGAAGATTCATTCATAAAGAATTATTCAGACACACATAACAGACACAATGAAGATAGGAAGCGAAAGAGCGTAGTAAAATATGCAAAATAAATCATGAGTTCCTACCTAGACACTGATGCTAATTCGCTATGCTTTAGAAAATTGTAGAGAAGCTCCTCCTCTTAGAACCTTCTCCTTTCTGAAAATTTCTTCCTGCTCCAACATTCGTAATTCCTCCAAGAACTGAAACCCCAAGTGACTAGAAGCATGTAGAAGCATATAAGCATGTAGAAGCATATAAGCATGCAGAAGCGTATAAGCATATAAGCATATAAGCATGTAGAAGCATGTAAGCATGTCAAAGTATACGAGCTTGTAGAAGCATATGAGGATTCCTCCAAGAACTGAAACCCCAAGTGACTAGAAGCATGTAGAAGCATATAAGCATGCAGAAGCATATAAGCATGTCAAAGTATACGAGCTTGTAGAAGCATATGAGGATATCCATACACACTAGGAGAGCCTCTATATAAAGGCCTCTAAGATGCATCTAGAATGTGTCTAGAAAGAACTAGGAGATAAGCATGACAACTAAGCACATAACTTCCATGATAAGAAGATAAACATGATGAGGTGTCTAGAATGTTGTAGACACCATGTGCTCAAATAATGTGCTAACTCCTAAGTGTAGACAACACGTGCATAATTAGAGTGCAAACTCCTGTGTTGTCAACATGACAACTCCCAAGAGCTTGCATACTCCTATGTGAATTAAAATAATGCACTTTACTTAATTAATTAAATTTATTTATTTAATATTCACTTGACTCCATTTTAAATTAATTTATTAATTTTAAATCTCATGCACTCACTTTATTAAATCCACTTGTTTTATCTTAATGTATTTTAATCACATGCATGCATCATGCGATCTAGAATCTTTTAATAATTTTAATATCTTTTCCACTTTTATATTTATTTTTGAAACTTAATTGATAAAATATTTATTAACTTAAATAATAATATTATTTAGCATTTATTTAAAAATGTACTCTAAATATATTAGTGTTAAATTAAATAAATATTATCACATTCCAAATCTAAACTTATAACTTTTATCTTCAAATTTAATTCTTTTTATTTAATTAATTAAATAAAATAAATATTAAAATATCATATTAATTTTCCATTTAATTTCATCATTAATTAAATCTTTTAATTAGACTTAATTAATAGAAAATACACCAAGAACTCATAAAGTAAAATATGAAAACCCATCATAGAAAAACACATACAAAATCAAACCAAAAGGGTTAATATCATGAATTACATCATCTGACATATTCGAAGGGTAATCAACTTAGATACTTGTCCTAATTTTCAATTAGAACAAATGGCTTAAAGGGTTGGGATTTGGACTTGAGAATTTATCTCCCCTCTCTTATAATTGAGATAATGCGATAGGGTACGCTCATCCTAGCAATTCAGGAAAGTTGATACCTGATACCTACAACTTGCATAAAATCCATGCATGTACAAGCACAATATATACTAAGCTAAACAAGCAATGGCAGGAAGTGGTGCATCGTGTAGATCCCGACTAGCAGGTGACTACGACTCCCTTCCTTAACCACATTAGAAATGCCATACAGAACAAACATGCACACCATACACATGCAAGTATGAGGTAAGTATCCATAAGAAAATGTGTATGATAATAAATCATCTAACTAATCATCATTAATAACTACAAACACTGCAATAATCATCATGCATACATGAAATGTAGAGTCTATGAAATCTCATCATATATCAATTGAATCCATAGCTCAATATTTGATAGTCTCAAAATAATACTACTAATCATCAAACATAAAACTGGCCTAAAAGCATTTGGCAATGACAGCAAAATGCGAACTAGGGGTAGGCACTATAGAGGTAATACATTTCTATAGATTTGTGAGACAAATGTAGACCGTGTGGACATCTCTTTGATGTGCATGCAACCTATGCCAACCAGGCCATGTGGTTTAGAATCTAGAGAAAAAATGACAAGGGACATAGAGAATTATGCATCAATTTTTTCAGCTATGGTAGGAAATAAAATAATGGAAAATTATTCAAGGTGCAATTTTAGAACTCTACATAGGAACTAATGTATACTAAAGGTTGGGGTGCAAATTTTATGTCCCAAATTAGTTTGTATCAAAATGTGGTATATAGTCTCTTTGAATAATCATAAGTCTATTTTTTCATATTTTCTAGTCAAAGTATAGTCACAAGAGTTTCGATTTTTAATTTCTAGATTTCATTTTTATACATGTTGAGTAATTTCTACTTGTGATTTTGTGATTCCAACTCTCTTAGCTAGTCTTTTTGTTAGCTTTTTCTCTAACATTAACCACTTGGTGTTAGACTAAGATTAAATAGTCCTCACTTTTCACTAATTAAGTAGACACTTGAAATAATAAATTTAACTTCAAAGTCAAGTTTCTTCAATATTTTCAAACAAAGTAAAATATTCATTTCGATTCAATTTAGAAATACTAAGTTTGTAACCTAACTAAAGCACTTTTGGTGGTTTTGGTCTAATCAATGTTCATTGGATTCATCCTCTAAGTCTATAGTTTACCTTGTACAATTTTTTATTATATTCATTTTCTCATCCAAATTATGTGTTTATAGGGTCATTTTCTATGTTAAAACTAGTTGTATTTTAAAAATAGTTTTGAAAAGCTATCATTATGTTACATGGACATGATTCTCTTAATTAAAACCCTAAAAGTATAGGTAAATAACCATTTAGATAGTATTCAAAACATCTAGAGTGGAGCCATCAAGAAGATAGAGCATAAAACCAAGACACAAAAATATATATAAAATACCATCGAACTTTGTCACATAAGTAGAGGCTCTATTATTAGTTCTCATCTTCAAAAAGAATACTAATGAAATTGTTAGTGCTCAAACTAATTATTTTTAACTAACAGAATTCAAGAATTAATGGATATCTATAGTTTTCCTTATAGTTTGTTGTTTTGTTACATTTTTTAAATTTTAAAAAATCTATTTATCTAAGCTTTTATTGGCTACTAACAATAAAGGGAAGGAGTAAGATCAAATTCTGGAGAAAAAATTAGAAAGAAATCAAAAGAATCTATTATGTGTACAATTAAAAAGCATCTACTACACCTATCTACTTTTCCATTAAATGTAGTTATGCTTTCCTTTTATCCGAATTGTTCTCTAATTTTTCTTTTATCAATTTTTGGTTCATTTCCATCACATTCTCTCACTTATAGACAAGAGAG
Organism: Cupressus sempervirens; assembly: GCA_028749045.1. NCBI lineage: Eukaryota > Viridiplantae > Streptophyta > Pinopsida > Cupressales > Cupressaceae > Cupressus > Cupressus sempervirens. The sequence continues at coordinate 403,689,442 of CM053786.1, forward strand.
AGCTTTATTTGGTGGTGTATCTTTCATTTGAGTCTTTTGAAGTTGTAGCTGGTGGTGCTGGAGGAGTTGTAGATTGTGAGTTGTGAGTTTTTTTTGGGTAGGGTCATAGGTTCCATTCCTGCTGGGGTCTTTTATGCTACTTTTGCATAACGAACAATTCCAAATTGGGTAACAACCTCCTTCCTCATCTAGTTCCTTATATTTTCTTTCCACTATGGTCCACTTTCCCTCCAACTCATTTTAGAGGAAGCTCTTCTTCTAACTACATTTCTTTAAAGTTGTAATTTTTCTGAATATTTTCAGTGCAAAGCTCTTCTTCTTCTTCTTCTTTCTTAACATGGGTTGGGCATGCAATTAAGATAATATGTCATGGCTTTATTCCAACCAAATGAATTTTGCAAACTCTCTTCTTACCTTTTTAAGGTTTACACTAATTTTAGATTTTGAAAATGTGATTTCAACATTTCTCTATTGTAAGCATTTCTTTCTAAAATCGTCATCTTCTTTAGACTAATGGGGAATTTATAAAATGTCATTTCAAAGCTCTAGTAATGTTAGAAATCATCGTTGTTGTAGGCAGTGTTTTCTTTTTTTTAAAAGCCCTTTAGGCCTTTCACCAAATTTATCTATGCATATCCACTCTAAATAACAAATATAGGAAAAATTAGAAAGAGAGTGTATTAAAATCTCATGAAATTCATGATTTCAAGATATATTCAACATAATTTTTCTAATTGACAAATTTTAAGCAAATGCAACCAACAGCCAACTCCTCAACCTTTGACAAAATCACAAAATCCCTACCTTTATGTGTTTTGAAGCTCTATAGAGGGTATAATAAACATCCTTTAAAAAATTGAAAGTGAAAATTTATGGTTTACCAATTATATTGCTTGAAAGATGTAGGAGTAGGGGAGCCCATAGATATCAAGTTGGAGACCTAGCAATTGCCAAACTAGACTCACACATTACCCCCATTTACTCATCGACTAGGATACAAACCCCTTCCTTTCAAGGTAAAGGTCATAAAGGTGTAGGTTTTGTAGCCATCAATCTAATGCCATCTATATCTTTGCCCTCTAATTCCTTTCAATGATCAAGCCTACATGATAAAATATGGAAGAGCTAAATATTGTGTTTTTCGTGTATATGAAATCTTGGGCTAGAGCTTACCTAAGGAATGAATGTTGGTATATATGGTTGCACCACCATTATAGAGAGGATCAAAATTTCCATCCTTCACCCTACTACAGTACCCATTTTACTCCTGTGTTGACTTGTATGGTCCACAAGCCAATAGCTTCGTCCATTCCATCCAATTAGTTTATTTGTTTGGAAATCTTCCTCAGTTTTCTTTAATAGCTTCCATTCATCATAGGTGTTGTCATTATGATTAGCAACCATCAATAGCTTCATGGCCAATGCATTACCAAATTTAGTCACATAATCATATCAATTGACTAAATCATCACTTGACACCCACAAGAACTAATTGACATGTAATGCATTCTACCAAGAAAGAGTACATCGTTGCACCATAAAAAATAAAAAATAAATATTTGTAGAATAGTTCAATCTTTGTAAAGTAGATGAGCTGATTTTTGAGTTGGATTGACAAAATAATTTATCTAAAATTAAATTAAGATTCAACTAACATCAAAATAGGTCTAGTATGAGGATATATTAAAAAAACATTAGATTAATACAGAAAATTGGGTCTAGGAATTTTTGGTCATGTATATCAGACTAAACAACTTTGAGTGATGTTTATCAAATTGAAAAATTAATAACTCCAAGCTATTTCAAAATAGGAAAGCCTGGATCACTTTTCCATGTTAAGGAAGTCCTAGGATGAAAGCAATTTCCAAAAAATTAATGAATGCCCAAACTATGATACTAAGTACAAATTATTTGTAAAATCTTCAAAATAATCATTTTGAAAACCCTGTAAACAATACTATGAACCTTCTACAAATATAACCTAACTACAATAAGAATGTAGTAAACCATTAGTTATTATAATAGATGAATTTGTAAATATCATATGTATGTTTGAGTAAAAGAACATAGAGTTGAGTGCTATTAAAATACTAGAATGCATTGTCTTCCTTCTATAGGAAAATGAAGGAGCATCAACTAGAGAAAAATTATTATAATCTAATTGATCCACACTACAAATTCCAAACTAACTGTACTAAACTGAACATGGGAATATAGTATATGCAAAAAATCTCAATGCCACTACTACTCTCACCATTTCCCCTTAGACAAAGAACAAGAATGTCATAGCAAAGGCTTCAACTAAATGGATGTAGTGATGCTATCCATGGAACCACAATTTACAAACAATATAGTAAAAATTTAATATTAAATAAAAGATCTTTTGCATATATAATGTAAGAGATATCACTGTTAGTAACATGATCATGGTCAATGACCTTATTTAGAACCTAACCAGTAGTTTTTAATGCCCTGCCAAGGGATCCAAAGAATTAACCTAAAATTTCACTAAGTTTGTCAAAAAAAAAATTTTTTTTAAACATGGAAGATAAACCACATATAAATTATACACAATAACGAAAGCAATAGGAATGTCTATCTAAAAGTAAACATAACATACATAACAGATTACATTCTTTAAAGATCCCTTAACATTGTATCACATCTAAATTAACTATTCATCTAACATCACATCCTTAGCAATGTTACATCCAATGTTCTTAAACAATATTACAAGTGTCCTTTTTGGTAATTACATTTTAGATTGCTCAATCATCCACTATACATGTCACAAGGTATGAAAGGCTTGAAAGAATAAACATCCATCATAGGGTATATCATCTATCATAATGGTCCAAGAACAAAATGAAGATAAATACCAACCAAGAATGTTCTAGCCACAGTGTCTCAAATGGATCTCAAATGATAAGAGTGGAAATACACTACCGCCGGACCGCATGGAACCTAAGTGGTCCACTCCCACCATGCTAAGGAGATAATCTCAAGTCCCAAACAGGTTATCCAAAATCACATAGCATAAATACTCTCTAAGTCTAGGAATCCTAAAAGTATACTAACTCAAAGGTTCCAATCACAAAATCGACATCTAATTCCCAGAGGCACACAAAGACATGTAAGAAACCTACTCTACAAGCGGGAAAGTGTCATCGCATATATCATATACAAGTTACCTTGGCAATTAGTTAAACTCCACGGGTCCATACTGATCCTCATGCGGCCACTAGTATCCTCTCATACTGACAAGGCATACTATGGAATGCAAGGTCGCAACCATGTGTTCTCTCTACTCCCATCCTAGTCTGTACAAGCACTCAAGGCATGGGCGAGAACCAAAACAATTATCTTTTTAAGTTCATTTAATCCCCATTTAGTGTGTAAATGTTATCACTTATTAACCAAACTTACAATGAGTTACCCTAGTAGCCACTTAGGGCCCCGACCCCCATTGCAAGCCACTTCCCAACACTACAAGTAGATAACCTACCCTAGGCTCATGGAATCATAAAATCACCCCAGTCCTATACAAGCGACTGGAAAGAAAATTCAAAATATAATCCATATAAAGAATCATCAAATATCCAC
>CM053786.1:403698044-403703044 GCA_028749045.1 Cupressus sempervirens
AATTTAATTATTTTATTTAATTAATTTCTCAATTAATTAAATAAAATAAATATTAAATATCATATTAATTTTTCATTAAATTAAACCATTAATTAAATCTTTTAATTAGGCTTAATTAATAGAAAATACACCAAAGACTCACAAGGTAAAATACGAAAATCCATCATAGCCAAAATACATACAAAATCAAACCAAAGGTTAATATCATGAATTACATCATTCGACGTATTCGGAGGGTACTCAACTCAAATACTTGTCCTAATTTTCAATTAGGAAAAATGGCTTAAAGTGTTGGGATCTAGACTTGAGAATTCATCTTTTTCCCTCTCTTACCATTGAGATAATGCGATAGGGTACGCTCATCCTGACAATTCAGAGAAGCCGATACCCAGTACCTACAACTTGCATAAAAATCATGCATGTACAAGCACAATATATACTAAACTAAACAGGCAATGGTAGGAAGTGGTGCATCGTGTAGATCCTGACTAGTAGGTGACTACGACTCTGATGCATGATGCTAAGAAAAATAGTTGTCGTTCCATTAATCGAGGTGTGTAGGTGGAAATTTTAGAAGGTTTTGGATAAATCATGTATTTAATATTTTTTGGGTGCTTAGTTGTATTTGGGTGAGAATTTAATATTTATTTAAAGGTAGTTGTATTTACCTTTTATTCCACATTGGTTGTGTTTGTAATGTCTTGGGTTAGAAGTGCCTATTTAAGCAAGGCTTATTATCATTTGTAATCAAGTTCAAAAATAGAAGCTCTTCGAATATAATCTCTTGTAATAAAGCTTGAGAAGTAGAAGTTTGGGAAGTAGAAGCTCTTAGTGAGGAATCTCTCTTATATAGTAAGAATTTGGAGTCCTTTCATTTGGAGAATATTGTAATGAATTTTCAAGTATTAATGGATGCTTAATGAAGCATTTTTGTCATCTCTCTATCTCCATCTTGTTGTGATTTTGGTTGTGAGTTGGTACGGGTGGTGTGACCTACATCAGTGGTATCAGAGCATACCTTTGTTAGTGGTAGCAGAGCCATAACTACATCAGTGGTATCAGAGTAGGTTGTTCCTGAGTGTACAAGGAGATCGCCAAAGTGTGAGGTAGTTTGTACCAGGACCTTGGTTGGGTGAAATTTAGCAGAGTCGGAGTTTCTGAGCATGCAGACAGATTGTCAAACGTGAGGCAATTTGCACCAGGACCTTGAGTTGGGTGAAGTTTGTCAAGAAGTTTTTTATTGTGTAGACAGATCATCGACTGTGAGGCAGTTTGCACAAGGTTCTTGTGTTGGATGAGATTTGTCTTCTAAAGACTTGAGTATGGAGAAGAGAAAGAAGAAGATGAGTTTTGTGATTGGATAGATTCTGAGGATTCCTTGACTTGAGAAAATTAGGGCAAGAAATCAAGAGGCATTGATAGTTGATTTGCAGAAGCAAGTGAATGAATTAGAAGCTGAGTTGTAGAAACGAAGAGTACATTACCAAAAAAGGGATGTTGATAATTCTTTGGATGCAAAAAAGAAAGAAGATCTAGTGGAGTATCAAACATGTGGTCCAAAAGAAGAGCAAGAGGGTGAAGAGGAAATTATTTTCGAACCTAAAGAAGATGAAAGAGAAGAGGAAGAGCATCAAGATGACAAGATTTATGAAATAGATCAAGATGATTTGAAGATTGCAGCAATGGAGGAAAAGTATAGTGCCTTCGTTGGAGATCAAGCAAGTGAAGTAGTTACATGCATGAAAGAGGCAAGAAAAGATGAATACGTGAAAGAGGTAAATTTATATGACTCATGGAATGTTACCTTTGAGGTGCATTTGAAAGATATTGATGATGGTTTGCATGAGGATCTTGTTCGTGATGTATGGCATGCAAAGAAAGTTTGGTCTGGTGTTGTTGGGTTTATTACAAGTGTGATTAATTCAACAAGATTGAATGAAGATGAGATTTATACTTGGTTAGAGTTCATTGCAAAGGAGCATTTTCAGCAGCAAACAGTTATTTCAACTAGGTGTTGGAAAAGAGGAAAGAAGGAAATATATCAGCATCGGATACTTGTTCTAGCTATGTGTTGGAGGAAGAGAAAAAAATATATATATATGTCAACAGTGGCTACTTCATTTTTTGAATCCATATTCACAAAATTTTCCTACCATGGGAGTCAGATGCAGAAGCATCATGCATCAAAAAAAAAATGTGGAAGATTTGCATGTTGGTTTTCTTGTCCCTATTGAGGTGGAAGCTTGTGGTGAAGATGGTGGTATATCTTTCTTTTGGCATCAAAGTGTGGGACACACTTTTCTATCTACCAGGGGAGTCTGATGCAGGAGCATCTTGCATGGGAAAATTAAATTATTAAAAAAAGGAGAAAAAAATTGTGGGGGAGAGAGAAAGTGATGAAAATAGAAGGAAAATAATAAAAATAGAAAAATAGGAAAAAAGGAGAAAGGAAGAATTTCTATTTTCAAGGTGCAAAGGTGGCATAAATAGAAAAATAAGAAAAATAGTTGTCATTCCATTAATCGAGGTGTGTAGGTGGAAATTCTAGAAAGTTTTGGATAAATCATGTATTTAATATTTGTTGGGTGCTTAGTTGTATTTGGGTGGGAATTTAATATTTATTTAAAGGTAGTTGTATTTATGTTTTATCCCACATTGGTTATGTTTGTAATGTCTTGGGTTAGAAGTGCCTATTTAAGCAAGGCTTATTATCATTTGTAATCAAGTTCGGAAATAGAAGCTCTTCGAATGTAATCTCTTGTAAGAAAGCTTGAGAAGTAGAAGTTTGGGAAGTAGAAGCTATTAGTGAGGAATCTCTCTTATATTGTAAGAATTTGGAGTCCTTTCATTTGGAGAATATTATAATGAATTTTCAAGTATTAATGGATGCTTAAAGAAGCATTTTTGTCATCTCTCTATCTCCATCTTCTTGTGATTTTTGTTGTGAGTTGGTATGGGTGGTGTGCCCTGCATCAGTGGTATCAGAGCATACCTTTGTTAGTGGTAGTAGAGTCATACCTACATCAAACTCCCTTCTTAACCACATCAGACACGCCATACATAACAACAAACACACACACCATACACATGCAAGTATGGGGTAAGTATCCATAAGAAAACACATATGATAATAAACCATCTAACTAATCATCATCAATAACTAAAAGCAATGTAATGATCATCATGCATACATGAAATATAAAGTCTAAGTGATCTCATCACATAATAAATTGAATCCATAGCACAATATATGATAGTCTCAAAAAAATGTTGCTAACCATCAACATGAGACTAGCCCCAAAAGAGCTCGACAATGATAGCAAAAATGTGACCTAAGGGTAGGCACTACATCCACCCCCCCTAGAATTAGGCTTACTCTTGGAAGCATGCAAGAATGAAAAACTAAGATACTCACTATGCAGGTCCATTGAACCCTTTCCCCCCGTAGGAAAATATGATTCCACTGGTGACACTACAACACACTTAGAGCAATATGATTCTGGTTTAATGATAAATCAAAAATCATATCGATCCAACATTCACTCTTTTAACAACTACTAAAATATATCCCTTAATACATTCTAAACAAGAGCAACTTAATGCTTGCAAAGATAATCAAGGGCATACTACCTTAAATCATAGATGAAAGATACATGTTTTGCAAATAGAGTAAAGTTCAATTTCCAATTCTACCCATGTTTTAGGTTTTTAGTAAAATTTTAGGTTTGAAACCTAAGTGTTGAAGTATGAAAAATATGCAAGTAACAATTTTAAGTTCTGTTTCAGTTCACCTAGTTTCAAGTTTCAATTTCAAAGAGATACACATGATAGTTCAAATTTTTCATTTTGTTCAACCAGTTAACAACTAGTGGCATTCAAATATACCCAGAGCTCCCAATGTTGAAACCCAGGCTCTGATACCAAATGTAATGCCCTGCCAAGGGATCCAAAGAATTAACCTAAAATTTCACTAAGTTTGCTAAACAATTTTTTTTTTAAAACATGAAAGATAAACCACATATAAATTATACACAATAATAGAAGCAATAGCAATGTCCATCTAAAAGTAAACATAACATACATAACAGATTACATTCTTTAAAGATCCCTTAACATTGTATCACATCTAAATTAACTATTCATCTAACATCACATCCTTAGCAATGTTACATCCAATGTTCTTAAACAATATTACAAGTGTCCTTTTTTGTAATTACATTTTAGATTGCTCAATCATCCATTGTACATGTTAGAAGGTATGAAAGGCTTGAAATAATAAACATCCATCATAGGGTATATCATCTATCATAATGGTCCAACAATAGAATGAAGATAAATACCAACCAAGAATGCTCCAGCCACTGTGTCTTAAATGGATCTCAAATAATAAGAGTGGAAATACACTACCACCCGACCGCGTGGAACCTAAGTAGCCCACTCCCATCGTGTTGATGAGATAATCTCAAGTCCCAAATAGGTTATCCAAAATCACATAGCACAAATACTCTCTAAGTCTAGGAATCCTAAAAGTATACTAACTCAAAGGTTCCAATCACAAAATTGACATCTAATTCCTAGAGGCACACAAAGACATGTAGGAAACCTACTCTACAAGTGGGAAAGTGTCATCGCATATATCATGTACAAGTTACCCTGGCAGTTAGCTAAACTCCACGGGTCCATATTGATCCTCATGCAGCCACTAGTATCCTCTCATACTGACGAGGCATACTATGGAATGCAAGGTCGCAACCATGCATTCTCTCTACTCCCATCCTAGTCTGTACAAGCACTCAAGGCATGGGTGAGAACCAAAACAATTATCTTTTTAGGTTCATTTAATCCCCATTTAGTGTGTAAATGTTATCACTTATTAACCAAACTTACAATGAGTTACCCTGACAGCCACTTAGGGCCCCGGCCCCCATTGAAAGCCACTTCTCGATACTACAAGTAGATAACCTACCCTAGGCTCATAGAATCATAAAATCACCCCAGTC
>CM053786.1:406375544-406550544 GCA_028749045.1 Cupressus sempervirens
AATTTGGATTAAAATGTAGATTTTGAAGGAAAATATTATTATAGCTAAAATGAAACATTATGTTAAGTGGGAAAAACATATGGTTGACACATATTTTGAAGAACAAAAGGAGGATCAGTTGATGAGAATAGTCCTATTGCTAAAATAGATGGAATTACCATTATGTGTAGTAATAAACATAATAGAGGTTGTATATATAGGAATATTGGGACCTATTATAAGAATGGACAATGACATCTTGATTTGTCTCGTGGGAGGGCTATATTCAAGCACTTATATACAACTAGCTAAACTTTTATTGTTGGCATTCACTGTATGAGATATGCTATGTAGAATATCAACAACATGTGAAAAAAATTGAATTAAATTCCTTAAATATATTGTGTCCATAAAATACACATCATTTTATTAGAATTTTGATAATTTAATATGTATTTTTTGTTCTAGGGTTTGCAAAATTTTGAATATAGTTACTCATTGTGCCATAGGTTTTTTCCCATGTTCTATTTCTCCATTAAATTATTTAGTTAATTTTTTTATATTTCTCTATTTGTGTCTCCTCAATCATGATCTTTATCATTTTTTTTGTTATTGGTTTGGATGGTAGGTCATGTGGTTATCCTAGTTATAAAAGTTTTCTCATGCTTTGGATATACCTTGATTGTATGTTCTTTATTTTCCTAAGTCCTAATATATAACCCCTTTTAATTTATATTTTTATGTACATGGAATTAATTGTACCTTACATGTATTTGTACCTTCACAACCATATTGTGAAACTAACTTTTAAATTTGTAAAGTTGCAAGTGATTGCTAACAATTAAGTAAAGTGTCTCTTCATAAGTACACATATGGTTTTGGTAGCTACTTAGTAACCCTACAAGGTTGTGAACAATATTTTAAATGTAACATCAATTTGTTGCCACAACTTCCTAGCTTGGGAGAAATTACTAATGATTTTCCTATAGACCAATAAGATGATGCCATGAGTCATGGATGTACTTAAAGGGAAATATTAATGTCTCTCTCATATTTACAAGGAAAATTAATGTCAAATAATATCGGTTGTCCCTCTCCACAATTAAGGAATTGATGAATATGTGATTAATTTTACCTTTTTTATTCTTCACATAGTTATCAAAATAGTTAGAATAAATTGTAGAGTTGTGAAGAGGTCTGTGATATATTAATATATTTTTTTTTTGCAACTTCAGAGTGGTTAAAAGTAACAATCATGATAACCTACTAAGATTAGATGGGGAAAGGTTTTTTATGTTAACCATTGTTCATATCTTTGTAATAAGTTATGTGGGTTATCAATTTGGCATGCAATGTTGTGATTTTTTGACATGTGTCCTAATGTTGAAAGAAAATGACAAATTTCAAGCATCTATGTGATTTCAAGTGCCAATCATCTCACTTGGAAGTCCTTGGAAATCTACATGGTTGTGATGTGTGCACTGATGAGCCTAAATATTATCTCTATAATGATGTTATATGCTAGTTTTAAGTATGATTGAATTAATAGTCAATCTAGTAATTGAACACTAGAATCGTGCACCTCCATATACCCTTCTATCCAAGGTTTTCCATAGTTTAGAAAGCTTGAATGGTGGCTTAGAGTGCCCTAGTTAGCTCCCTAGTCATGGAGTATTGAAAAGGTTGTGCATAAGCAATGAAATAGGTCTTGGCTTAGCCTTAGAGACACAACCCTTGCTACTAAACCATGAAACATGAGATTCTTTAGACAAGAGTAAGAGTGAAAATGGCAAAGAACTCTACAACATGAAATGCAATAAATCAAGCTCTTGTAGAATGGAATGCAAGAATGCAACTAAAATAAGCATATGAGAGTATTACAACCCATGTTAACTAAGCTAAGAGATAAAAGCTATTGTAAAAGGAAAATAAGCTATTGAAAATGCATCTAAACTAAAATGAATACACAAAGAATGAGACAAGAACTAATAAGTTCTCCACAAATGCTCCAAGAATCTGTAAGGAAACATGTAGCATAACATAGGTCAAAACAAGATCCTTAGTGAGGGATAGAGCTCTCTCTTTTAAAGGTGTATGAATGATTGAGATCAAGATCAAGAAATAAGGGATCAAGGTGGGGGTTAACTTTTGGCATGATCCACATGCAAGATCAAGTCAAACAATGAGAGAGAGTTGAATTTTCATGTGAGACAAAGTCTTTTCTTTTAATTTTTAAATAGGAAAAAGAATTTAGTGTGCACGTTGGGTGGGTTAGAAGAATGGGGTCTTTTATTTAATTAAAATGGGTAATGTTCTTTTAATCAAATATGGACTTAGGATATTATAGTCAAACTATAGGTTAAAATCAAATAAATTAATTTTTATCAATTTTGCCTAGGAAAATGATTAAATAATCTAGTCAAAATGCTAAGAAGGGGATAATAGTCTAGATGACCATTCCTACCCCTCTTTAAATAATGTGTGATTGATCTAAGAACACATTATGTTAAAGAATAGAGAAGCCAAGTAGGTAGTAGCAGATAGAGAGATATGATTTCAAAGAATGAAAATGTTGAATGAGATAGAATGTCCTCATTGTACAACTTGGTAGCAATAGTACTGAAAACTAAGAGAGAAGTGATATTAGGGCTCAAGAAGAGTACTAACATCAAGAAGAGTAGATAGATCTAGAGAAAATAAAAGGATCAAGCATATGTTCCTAAAAAATAGATAGCTATAGCAAGCAATGATAGAATATTTCTACCCCCTTGGGATTGAAATTGAAATGAGGTAAAGGGAATGGAAAAATGATCAAGATATGATAAAATAAATATAGAACAAGGTCCATCATGATAGAGATGTGATTAAAACCAAAGAGTAACCAAAAGGAATTGAGAGAATACCCTAGTTTGACTAGAATTGGCCAGGAAGGGCAAAGCATGAAAATTTAGGTCAAATCAAGATGGCTTAGAAGAAAAAGATGTGAATTAAAGTGGGTATGAAGTGTAGAAATGATGAAGACATGAAGAAATAAATATGGCCTAATGAAGATTCAAGGATTAAACCTTAGAAGGTTAACTAACTACATAGAAGGAGACAATATTTTAAAATATGATTTTGACTATCAAAATGATCTCAAATTTTGATTTCGATCCTTAAAAAAAATCTAGGATATCAAAATTAGCCAGGGGTGAAATTTTTGTGAAATTATAAGGAGTTTCAAGAATGGGTCAAAACTAAGTTACAGGACTATATAAGGGGTCCAAGGGTAATTTTTAATTCATTTATCTTTTGTGAATCCTGAGAGCTTTTGAGTGGTCTACAAGAGAATGATGTCTCTAGCAAGCATTCCAACCCACTAACACCATTTTGAGCGCAATAGGTTACACAACTGGCCTGCCAACTATGAGGCCTCGGTATATTTTTAAAAAAATCATGCTTTTTTGGTCATTTATTGTATTTTTGACATTTTTAAAATTATTTTCATGAATTTTGTGCAAAATATTATGTGGTACTTTAAAACTATCAGACACCTACTTTGAGAAGTATCGTGCCAATACTTCTAATGATAAAATAGTATTGCACAAGATCTTTAGGGTATCATATGAGAGGCACCCGAATCTTGCATGGCATGTGAAATGTTGTCTAAGAAAGAATTATCACACAATTATTTCAATAAATAGCACATGATATTATAACAACAAAATGTGTTACATGACTATTATAAGAAGTATCATATAGTTTATATTTGAGAATTTTTTCATGTGTAGAGGTAGATTTGGGGCATGTGGTTGTTATTGTCCTTTTTATTTAGTTGTTTATGATGTCACTTGATCTATTATGCCTGATAATAATGTTTTGTTGTTGTTGGATTTAATTATGCAAATAGTTTTTCTAGCATTTTTTTATTAAAGCCCCCAAGGTGGTGGGCTTGCATGTCATCTATCATCTAGAGGATGACAAGAAAGCTATTATAGAGAGCATGAGATTTAGTTGGTTTCTATACATGACCCATATATAGGCAGACCATAGGCTATTGACAACATTAGTTGAGATGTGGTATAGTGAGCATAATACTTTTTGTTTGCCCACTAGTGAGGTCACTACCACTCTTGAGGATGTGTATTACATCCTTTGTGTGCCATGTCATATAGATCTTGTGAGTATGATCAATATATTTTGATGTTTTTTCCTTATAGGTTTCTAATTTCCATATGATGTGTACTAATGTAATTTTGTGCATGTCACATGTTTATTATAATTAGACCCTGATTGAGGGGAGATTAGTAGTCCAACACTTATTCAAGGCCATGACCATTCTAGACTATTAGCTCTGCTGGGAGAGCCTGGTAGATGAGTACAAGGACCAACATCCCTTAGCCTACCTCACTTTTTTATTGGTTTCCTAGGCCCTTGTAATAGATAGGAGCCAGAAGGGCTTCCCTTTGGGTTGGGGTAGATTGGTAGAAGACCTAATTGGGAGGCCCTAGAGGATGGCATGGGTATCCACCATTCTTATAGACATGTACCATGAGCTAAATGAGATAGCATATAGGGAGGGAAGGACCTAGCCATGCAGTGTAGTGCTAGCACAGATTTGAACCTAGGAGCATATAGAAGTGATATGACCCCAAGTTCAACCATGAGAGTGGAGTTATCTGTTTATATACTAATACATTAAGTTCATCCCCCAGATGCATAATGTGGATGTGAAATACTATAGAGATTATTTGATGAGATGATATCCTTTGTCTAGAGACTATACAGACAATGTGCAAGATGGGAAGATGCTTGGGAGCTTGAGTATATGACTATGGTAGGCCACTTTTGGGGAGGCACTCAGATATCATGGAGCATTTCATCATCAGCCAGGTTAGGAGGCAATTTAGATAGATGTAGATGATTTCTACCAAGACCATGACATATGCTTACTTCCATAGAGAGGAGGAGCATGGATGGGTACCTATGTTAGACTACTAGACAATGTTGAGAGACATCATAACCTTGATGCAAGAGCCTTAGATTACCAACCAAATTTGGTAGATGTAGGAGTTGATCCATCTTATCTCTATGAGATGCAAAAGCATCCCTTCCCTCAATTTACACAACTAGATGCACTACCTATGGAAGAAGGACATGGAGGAGATGATGGGGATGGTGGATGAGGTGGAGGTAGGGGAGTTTGATGGATAGAGGTAGGGAAAGATTCTTGAGGGCCTACAATGAGATGGATGTGGTTTAGATCTATGCAGAAGAAGAATGAGGAGGAGTAGGAGAAAGAGGAGAAGGAGGAGTGACCACTAAGGAGCAAGAGGGTGGAGATTTGAGAGAAATAATAAGAGTAGCTTACAGGGTGATGGAGATGATCCTAGAGATGCTCAAATACAATAATTAGAGGAGGAGGTGCAAGTGACACAAATCACTATTTTTGTGTGGGATCAACAACTTATTGATGAGCAGGCATGGAGTGAGGAGCTCCATAGGGAGAAAGTGTGGTGAGGCAAGAATTAGAGCAACATGGAGCATAGGTGGTTTACTACTATACTTCATATAGGGGTATGGTATCACCAGGATAGGGACTCCTGATCACTTAGAGCAAGTAGGGTGATTAGAGGGTGTGATATAGCTACCAGACAAGAGACAAACTCCCCTACCATGACTACCACCAGTCTAGCAAGGCAAGAGTCAATCTTAGGTCTAAGAGTAGGTCTAGGATGATGTCCTTATGTCACTTTTTGATGTATTATATGTATTTTGAGATAGTTATCCAAATTTTGGATCTCATATGAACATGTACTCTAGTTGATTTGATATATACATGAGATACTAGATTTGATCGATCTTCATTGTATACTTGTCTCATTTTTATGCTCATGTGATGGATGTTTACATGGATGATGTAGTACTTGTGTTTTCATTTCCATGTGATGTTTTTCTCGTGCTTATGTTTATGAATACCTAGTTTTATATTTATGTTTATATGCTCATGGACCTCTCTCATAGATATTTTTATCTCTCATGTTTGTGATGTAGATACATGTTTTGAAAAATGTTATACTTGGTTAGATTAGATGTGATGATTAGACTAACCCCTTGTGATGACAAGCACAAAAGAAGTAAGAAAGTGGACATGATAAAAAAGGAACAAAAGATATGATTGAGATAAATATTTGAGAAGAGATGAATGTAGTTAGCTGAGGTTTCTATCAAAGATGAAGAGAAAGCTCTCTCTATATGAAAAATGCAAGACTAAGATAGAATGAGCCTAAAATGAAAAATGGTTTACTTGCAAGGGACGTAAAAGATTTAGACTCTAATTTGATCATTAAGCATTATTAGGGACATTGAAAGATCATACAATGCTCACTAGTATAACTATGAGGATATTAATATGATCTATATCAAATAGATATGTGGGCATCCAATCTAAGCATCAAAGACATGGACGCCAAGATGACTAATGCAGTTACATTCCCTAAGTTTAGTATAGAAATATTATAACTCTATCAAGGCATGAGTGCTAGGATGACCCCTGAGTGCGATCTTGTGATAATAGAAAAGGATGATATATTGTAGGTCCAAAGTACCAAGTAGGAAAAGGGCAAAGGCTCTTAGTACCTTAGACTAACAAAGTACACCCACAAGAAGAAAACAACTAAAACATATCCTATGCCTCTAGTCTTCTAGTCCACAACATCCTCAAAAGACTATTAGTGAGGAAATCTTAGCAAAGAAATTGGAATATATAGCATACAAAGAAGATAAAGTTGATCATACATCAACAAGTTTAATGTTTAAGTGTGTGTGTGTGTGTGTGTGTGTGTGTTACATGGACATTTCTTTAGACCTTGCATTAGACCATGAGAAATATTGTAGCATTGATGCAGGAGCATCCAGTGGTGTAAAGGCAATCCTATATCACCCAAAAATATGTTTAGAGATAGTTTCTATTTAATGTGTTTTCATTTCTGGAAACCCATTTGGTTCAAATAAAGGTTCCAACTCTCACAGTTCCACTATTAGTTTCTAGGTTAGAGTTTTTTTAAGCACCTTGGAATATGTGTACATGTAGAAAATGAGTTATTTTGTAATTGAGCCAAAATTATGATGAGTTAGAGGGTGTAAGTTGGAGTGATGATTATAATTGTAATTTAAAATGCTCTAAAAAAAGAATCAAGTCAAACGACTTTACGATTAGAAAGTTATAGCAGCTTTAAATTTCTTGGAGACCTCCTAAGAGTGCTTTGAAGTTAGATTTGAGGCACTAAATGGCCTTGTATGGGGATGAAAAATGGGGGACGAGAAAAGTTGTCCATAAGGCTATAGAGCACTTTGAGAGCTTTTTGAAAATGTAAATAGTTCATCAATCAGAGTCTCAGTTCAAAAGTTATGCCTCCTGAAAGTTGGACTACTATTTTTGGATTCTTCTTATTTTACATTGACTTCTAACATGACTTCTGGAACCTTTTGTTTTGGCAATAGATGCCAACTAGCATATTCCAGAATGTATTCCTAACACTAAACCATTTGGGGTCTATTTAAGAACATTTCTAGCACTATAAAGGTAGTTCTTGGTGGAGTTAGAGAGAATGCATTGTGCAGAGGATTTATTTCTCTAGAATCATACTATTGTAAGCCCATAGGGCATTTTTCATTGATAATAATATTTCCTTTTTCTTGTATGTTCATTCTGGTCTTTGGTTGTGTCTCCATCAAGCTTCCTAGACTATAGGTAAGGTATCTAAGAAGTGTTTAGAAATTGTAGACACTCAAAAATGGTTCACATCTATAACTTCATCAATTATTCATACTAATTTGTCCCATTTTCTCATTCTACTAACGTTGATCTTTTGGCCAGATTGACCATATTTCGTCATTTGTATCCCCTTTCACATCAATTTCATATCAACTCAAAATCATATCAAATCAACTCAAAATCACCCCAAATCAACTTGAAATCACTCAAAATTAGTCCTAATCAACCCAAAACATATCAAACATCCCAAATCAATCATCATTTATCCACTCCTAGGAATTTTTGTGGCTTTCAATGTCTTGGAAACCTATCAACTTATCAATCTTATCAATCTGACCTTAGTACTGTCATGGCTCTTAGTGCGAGGTCAAAATATCATTCATGTCATTCAATATTTGACGTTTTTGAGGCTTTCACTGTCGAATAATTGCATCATTTACCATTTTAATAATATTGATAGCATCCGTCGATGTTATTATGATCAAACCTTATTAATCAATCTCAATCCTGTAGCATTTACAATGTCGGTTAAATGTTACATATCAACCAATTCATGTCATGTGTCCTTGGCAGGTTATCAACTTCAATCAATCAATTTGACCATGGCTTTTGTCTACCTTTTCATCATCTTATTCCATATCCATCATTGTCACATTTTCGTCAAAGGATATGGTCACATTCATTTAATCAATTTGGCCAATTATCTACTAATTTTCTCTATAGGATTAAATAACCCATAATTTAATCATATTCTTTCTTATTATTCTTCCTAATTATCATCCTCAGTTAATTAATTTTATTAATTAATTAGTTTATCATCTACAAACCATGGAAATTCTTAATTTCCTAAGTTCCATTTTCCATCATTAATTCCATTTTCTACTAATTCTTATTTTGTGAAATAAGAGGATTTTTAATTCAAATATTCCATAAAATACTCCATCATCATGAAACTTGGATATGAAACCTCATGGATTCTCCTTTGACACATGGCTGAGATTTGTCATAATCAAATATTATAACCTCTTATGCATGTCCCTATTTGGCTTATTCGTCATAGATTCTTGGCTTTAAGTGGGTTGAGGAATCTTACGATGCGTCATAAATTCTCTTCCAAATTTGACTTGCATGTGTCATAGAATCTCACAATTGGCATATTCTATCATATGCATCATAGGAATCTCTTGCCACATCACACATCTATGGGTGACAAATCCAATGCCATCACTTTGAGTGTTGATTATAAAATGAACACTTTTTCTCTCATTTTGGGTCCTTGAATCTGAATGCTTAAGTTTTGAAAGTCCAAATCTTTGAATCTTTGAGTCTCTACTTCTTTGCATGTTGCATTCCCTTTCTCACATAAAATCACACTTCAAGTATTCTAATGGAATTATCCACATCATAGGCTTTGGCTTCAACCTTGTGTGCACTATAAGCGAATTGGAGCTACAATCATTGGAGAAGAAAGAAGAACATGGGAGCTACAAATGGAAAAGGGGGTTTCTATTGCTTTCTTAATTAGTTTGGCTTTCATGGTAGACTAGGCACCCATTTCCCCACACCTTGCATCTAACTTCCCAACTGCACCCTAAAACTACCAACTATGCCCAACTAGGCCCCAACAATTTCATTGATGCATTTTGCACTATCTGGGTGCACTTGGGGATGTTCAGAGCCATTTTGGCCTTCTGGGGAGAAATTTGCACTGTCGGAGCACACCTAGGTTCATAGTAAGCACATGCACCAATCAAAATCTGCATTTCAAGCTCCTATGAATCTTTAGGAGATAGATTAGGTGATTTTGTGTTACTGATGATCTATTTGCAGCATGTGGTGATCGTTGGATGAAGACATGATTATAACAAACTACTGATGTGTGTTCTTTGCAGGACGTTGTCGAAGACTTTGTGTGTCTTTCAAAACTATGTGTGTGGGTTTTCTAGATTAGATAACATTTCATTTGGTGCTTAAAAAGAACCTTTTTCTTTTCTGCCTAGCATGTCTATGGTGTTAGATCCCTAGGTGTTGTATTGGACATATCCTCTCCCCTCGCCATTCATGGATCTTGGGTGTAAGAGAAATTCGTGTAACTTCTATAGGAGGCCTGCCTTGGAACAAGATACTTGATATTGGGTATGCCAAGGGATGACCTCAGAGTGGTAATGAGCCAAAGCCAAGTTAATGTTCCAACTGCTATATAAAATTTGATTATAGTGAAAGTTGTGTCGGCAGTATTGCTACATGATAGCTCTCCTCTAGTACCCTTGTGGTGCATCAAACCCTGGTTCTCGGGGCTAGGAGACCTTTCGTGAAAGCTTATCATTCACTTGTCGAACGGAATGCCCTTACTAAAAACCATATTTTAGTGGCCAAAATCCTTTCTATCCACTGGCTCAAGGGGTCACCCATGCCTGTGAAGACATCCTACATTCTCGTGGTCCTTAGTAGAGGAAACAATCCCTTGGGAAGTCATGCCCCTTTTGAAGCAGATCTTGGTAGCCCCGAGAAGTGAGTTTGTTGTAAGGGGGAGCCTATGGTTCCAAGATCCTAGGTTTTCCACTCTGGATAAGTGTGGTTGAACTTTGGTTCAAGTAGGAATTTAGTGGATACAGTCCTAAAAGCCTAGGTTGTGGTGTGTTTGTTAACTTTTTACAATAGCTATTCTTGTCTTAATGTGTCTTGTGTGTGTGTAAAACATAATCAAGATAAAAGCCAAACTTTTAAATTTACACCTTGGATATCATTTGATCTTGTCAAAACACCACACATTGCCAAAACATTTCGACCTTTCTCAAACTTTTCAAACATTGATTCAACACACTTGAACCTTGGAAAACATGGTGACTTGTGCTCTTAAATGTTCTTGGCAAAACGTAGATCTCACACTTGCATAGACTTCACTTGCATTCACCCTAGTATAGGCCTCATTCATGCATCATATAGACTTCATATTGCACCTTTTAGTCCTCATTTAGTATCTATTACCTTTCATATTGCATCCTTTTAGGTTCAGTTTACCTCCCTTAGTTTTTGCATTCCCATCTCAAAATCAGCACTTTGCACTCATCACCTTGCATCCTTGCACACCTATTCATCATATTAACCACTTTATCCATCATTTTGGATGTCCTAATCATCATTTTGAGCATCCATACTAGCTCTAACACTGTCCTCTACCATTTACTTCTCTGTGACATCAATCCTGAAACCATAGCTTCTAGAATTGCCTCAATTTCAACCCAGTTTACCAACAGCACCCAGAAACTACCAACTATGCCCAATTGGGCCCCATATACATCATTGATGTATTATAAACTATTTTGGTGCACTTGGTGGTCCTAAGATCAAGTTTTGGGTTCCAGATAACATTTTGGGGCTTCAAAAGTGTCCTTAGGTACCTGGTTAGCTCCCCTTGCACTAGCTTCCCCAGATCTACATTCTACAACACCTAATCGTCATCACCTTAACTTAAGACATCATTCTATATGTCATAAACTTAATTTTTCATCTCCCAACCCATCCTAACATCAACCCTAGCATCTTGGCTTCATGGCATGTCACTTTGGTAACCATACCCCTCAGAATCAACAAACATTCTTCCTAGCTTACCAACTGCACCTAGAAACTACCAACTACGCCCAAACTGGCTCCAATTATATCAATGATGTAGTTTGTACTGTTAGGGAACACTTGGAACTATTAGGGTGCACTTGGGTACCTGCATGACCATTTTGAGCCTCCGAACTGCACTTTAGGACCCCAAAACTGCATCTAGGAGCCTCTAGACCTACCCATTCTGCACTTGACCCAAAATCCCTTTTTGCATCATAGGAATTTTCCATATCACATATCCAATCAGCATCACCACCATATTGAGTCCTCTAAACATCATTTTGAACCCCCAAAACCTTTTGAATTTAGTCAAAAATCTAAACAAAGTATGAGTCTTAGAGTATCTCCTAGTGTTGACGGATAATGGCTCTTGACTAGTCTTTTTCTCTTTTCTTATCATTTTATTTCGTCAAAATATATTTATGTCTTGATATATTTGACCTTTTTATCTTTTATCAATTTGATCTTTTCATCTTTTATTAATTTTTGGTCAAGATCCAAAGTCCTTTATCACAAGGTTAAACTCCTAGACAAAATACTTTCTAAAAGATTTTACCTAAGTTTAAAACTTTCCATATACCCTTGTCATAGCATAATCATATTTCTAGCATCCCCAAACATCATTTTTACTTACCCTAGTGGTATATCCCCTTCATATTGCATTGATCAATATCCTTAGCATCATTTTCACTACCAAACCCTATCAAATTGTCCATCAACCAAATTGTCTTCTTGAGCATTTACCCTCATTTTACATGTCCCAAAAATCATTAAAAACCCTAGAAAATCATCCTATGCATGATGTACCTTGCATATATCAGGCTTTAGCATCCTTAGGAAGTCCAAAACATAACCCTAATTATCATTTTGCATACCTTAGAGTCATTTTCATCCCCTCTAGTCAAACTTCAAAACATCACCTTGCATTTTGTGTTTGAAAAACATACCTAGGACATTTGCACTTTTCACGTCAAAACCATAATTCATTTAGCATTTCCTCACATTTCATAACATTCCTAAACAATTAAAAGTCCCAAAGACACTCATATCTTGCATACCCACCACTCTAAAATCACCCAAAACACTAAAAAATTCCATTGCATTTGCACTCTTAGGTATCATGCCAGCACTTACTAGGAGACAATCAGCCCAGAGACCCAAGGAACTCTATCAACATTTTTTTTTTGAGGCACAAGAACAACCAAAACCTCATCCAAGACAAATAAAGAGCAATAAAATCCAACAAACCTTTGACGAAGACCAAATCGAGGCATCACAACCATTACTAGCAGACCCCTTGAACATGTATCCGCAAGATCCTCAAGCTATGGCACAAAAAACCTTTAACAATACACCTACCATGATATTTCCTCCAAACACTTCCCCCACACATGGGATGGTTCAATGGAGTCCTGAATTTTAACATATATTCGTGCCAATGCCACCAAGAGGAGGAAGTGTACCAACCTCACCTGAAGATGAACAATCTTATGCATTTGAATTCAGCCAACCTAACACATCAAACATACAACAAGGTATTGTACACCTAAGTGATGATTCTGACACTGATTATGGCATCACTAATGAAGAAATGGCTAGGGTATGTCAAGAAAAAAGTTTTCACAAGAACTTCAAACGTTTGGCAACACAAGAAATTGTCAAATTTAATCCAAACTTGGAAGGTCCTAGGTCCAAAAATCAAACCAACAAAACAATTGAAAACATCCACCCCATGATAAATTTGGACTTAGACAAGGGAAAACAACCTTTGGAGTTTTCAAACACAATAATGGCACCTATAAGGTCCCATCAAGAACCAACAATTGAAATCCTCCAAAGTACATTTGAACACATCAATGTTAACCCCTTGTTTGATGAAATACCACCAATCCCTAAACACCCCAAAAGGACATTAAGACTTGATTTTAGTCACATGATGCAACAACAAGATGTAGCTAAAGGGACCCATGCTCTAAGGATTCCAGAAATACCTTCTTTGGAAGTAAATAAAAAAAGTACACCTTTGCTTCTAACTGTACCCCGTGCTATGACATCAAACACTATGGAGCCTCTCATAAATACAACATGTGAAACATCAAGTACAACCATCCCTATAGATGCACAAAGGAAAAGTATTATTGACATTAGTACCATTACTAACAGGGACACATCTCATAGTCAAGTCAATATGATGTCGCAAGCAGGAACATCTAAAACAAAAATGTACCAAAACAACAATACAAACATGACGTTCAATTCTCAAGAACTTAGTCAACCCCCATGACAACAACAACCTACAATGGTACAAGGACTCAACACTTCCAAGGCACAACCAAGTCTACATCCCCTTGACACACATCCCACATATCAACAACAACATCAAACACAATGACAACAACCACAAGTGGGGCAAACATCCAAAATTCTTAATATGTATTCCCATGAGAACCCACTTGAACTACACAGAATTTATCAACAACAATTTCAGTAACAATTCTAACAACAAAAAATGATGTTTGCTAAACAAAAAGAGTAACTCAAGCAACAATTAGAATACCAAAGATTCCTTGAGCAACAAATTGCATACTAGCAACATTTTTTACAACAACAACATGTGCCACAACAACCTCAACAAATACCTCTACAACAACAAGCATGTACATGGTCTCAGATACAACCAACAGAGGTATCCCAACAAAAACCACAACACATGGCACCACAACAACACATAGTACAACAATCACAGTCAATCCCACAACAAGTATCACATCAAATACCCGAACAACAAGGACCTTTCTGTCTTCAAGGTGCCAACATACCTCCACCACCTAGTGACACTTCATCAGACTCATCAGACATAGAAATGCCAAAACCAAGTAGACATAGTTCTCGTTATAGTAAATGGTCTACTCACAGACACAAAAGACTTGAAGAAAAGACCATCATGTAAAACCCCAATGAAGAACTATTACAACAATTCAAAAAAATTTCCAAATAAGTCAAGGCATTGGGAGTCCAAAAGAAACAGGCTCTATATACAGAAAGGGACGTACGTCCTAACCCATTCGATAAAAGTCTATATATGCCTCCATTCCCAAGAAACTTTGAGGCTCCAAGGTTTGAAAAATACTGAGGAAAAAGAAACCTTGTTGATCACATCTAAGAATTTTGTGCTTCATGTATCGAACTCAGTGATGAGCCCACATACCTTATGAGATTGTTCCCTTGTTCTCTAGGTGGGCCTGCACTTGAATGGTACTCCAAACTTCCTGGTAATACCAAATCTTGGTCAGAGCTAGTAGATAAGTTTATCTCCCACTTTTCCTTTAACATTACAAATGAGGTGACACTTTCTAATTTGTGCTCAACTAAACAGAGGACTGGAGAATCATTCATCACATTCTTACTACATTAGAGAAGCCTAGTTAGTCAATGCTCACTAGACATTCCTGAAGAACAAAAAGTAAACCTGTGCATTGAAATCTTAGTCCCAAACTTAATGTATGAATTCAAAATCAAGAGTCCAAGCACCATTTCTAAACTGATGAAAAAAGGGGCTAGTATTGAAGATGCTCTTATCCGTAAGGGAATCCTCAAGATAAACAAAGATAACACAAATACCAACTTGTCTAATGACAAGGAAATTTTTTTCTCCAAAAACAAGAATGTGACTAATGATGGCATTGTAGATGCCTGCACGATTAGCACAACACAACCTCAACTAACTTTGAAAGGTGTAAATCCTAAAAATTCACAAACTCCTAATCAAACAACACCTCAACAACAAAAAATTGAGACTTCCACACAAGACAAAAGACATCCTAGAACCAAAGATAGGAAATTCACACCATTGGGAATACCACTTGAGACTGCATTACAATAGTTACTGAGTAATAAATTCTTGTAGCTACCCCCAATCAAAGATGAACCATTAACTAAAGAAGATTGGTGGGATGACAAAAAGTATTATGATTACCATTGCACCAAAGGACATAAGACTTCATCATGCTTCCAATTGAAACATGCAATACAAGACCTTATTGATGATGGTGTAATCACAGTTGATCCATCACTGTTAGCATCCAACTCTGATCATACTATTTTTAAAGATCCTTTGGGTAATCATGACAAAGAGAAACCCTCAAGTTCAAACTGAAACTTGCAAGGTAATGTGAATTACACATGCACCGGCTATGACTACACCATAGATTGCTTTAATGAGTCTAACTTCTGCATATCCACATTCACATTGAAGGCTGAAGACCCTCGTTGTGCTATCACTACATGCCGTAGCAAGATCACCCTACCTGGAGCCCCAGTTAGACCTACTGCTTCTACTAGACTTGTACCCCCATCTAGACCTATTGCTCCTACTTTAGCTGATTATAGCCTTGTTGAACAACTCAGAAAAACCCCTACACAAATATCCATTTTGGACCTACTGTGTGCATGCCCTCAACACCAAAAGATCTTGGAGCAAGCCCTTAAAGAGTCAGTTGTCCCAAATAACATTGATGTTGGCCAGTTCCAAGCCATGGTTGGGAACCTATCTGCATCACAACATATTACTTTTTCACCTTGAGATATTCCTAAGGACAAACCTAACCATAATGATCCCCTTTATCTCAAAGTCTTCATCCATAATGCAAAATTTAGACAAATCTTAATAGATGGAGGAGCAGGACTGAACATCTGTACTCTTTAAGGTTGTCAACAATTTGGGTTATTCTGAAGATTATGTGGATCCCTCTCGAAGAATCACAATAAAAGCTTATGATGATGGTGAACGCTTCTCTAGGGGCATCATCACATTACCTATTAGAGTTGGTCCAATGACTAAAGACACATTGTTCCATGTCCTAGACATCGAAATGAATTGCAACATGATACTAGGATGCCCTTGGCTTCATGCTATGAAAGTAGTCCCTTCTGCATATCATCAATTTTTGAAGTTTTCCTATCACAACATAGAGGTTACCATCCCCGGTGATCCAGATCCTTTCCAATTTTGTGCTAATCTAAGAGATGGTACTGCATTCCAAATCCCAACAAACAATGAAGCACAACCCAAAAATCCCTCTAAGTATGTGGATGCTGATATACTGCTCAGTAAAGCCAAGGAAAAGATGAAGATTGAAGAAAATGGGTGTGGAGAGTACTTTATGTCTCAAGTCTCTCACATTAGGGAGTCACTAGTTTCTCCCCAATCTCATGGTAAATCACAACCACTTCAAGCACAACATTCAGAGATGAGTACAAAGAATGATACTTCTATCAATGAGAATACATCCATATGTATTGAGAAAGCAAAAGCAGAACGAGAACCCACTTTGATATCTCCTAGCAAGTATGGACTTGGGTTTACTATCATGGAAAAACAAGGCTATGATGGCTATAGTGGTCTTGGATCTCAGAAACAAGGAATCATTGAACCCATCACTACAAAAGGATAACCTCCTAGTTTGGGGCTTGGATTTAAACCATTACGAATAGGTCCTCCTAGTACTACGGTACCTATGTGTAAGACTATGGATGTTTTGAACGATGAAAAGGCATCTAAGGATATCCCACCTAAAACCAATAATCCTCTAGCTTCTAAGCATAACCCCAATGACCCAATTAAATCAGATACCCATATATTTACCTTCAACCAAAGCCCATTCAACACTGATGATGACATCTCCTCAAGTTATCTTGAACCTTTGGACTGGGACCAGCATGGACCACCAATTTTTGATCGATTCAAAAATGATGACACTCTCATAATGGACTTCAAAGGCATTATGATTGAAGATCATAAAGAAGTAGTTTCTCCTAAAGAGAACACATTGGCATATTTTGGCGAGTCTACTCCACCTTCTAGTTACAAAGCAAAAAGAGAAAGAAATAGCAAGCATAGGTCTCTTAGTGAAAATCAAAAGGTGCCATTAGACTATAAAAAATCAAAAGCTAAGAAGCTCCCAAGGATACAAAATGAAAAATATGATACCACGAATATCAGTGTTCCAGTGTTCAACATGCCACAAAGTCTTTTGGAGTTCTCTCAATCAACATTCATGAAGAAGGTCATTGGTCTCAACCCTCCCTTATATCCCTTTGTTTATCCCCAAATCCAACTACCTACTTTGTCTAATTACCAAAATCAATCCTTTATCCAACAAGCCTTTGCATATGTCATCATCAGTGAGATCCCACATGATACATCTATTGAACCAATTATCCTCAAATTCCTTGATTCACAAGAGATAAACATTGTCTTACATACGGTACACGATGGTATCTCTTGAGGCCTTTCTAGTGGTTTGATTTTAGCTACAGACTCAGAAAAAATCCTCCATAGTTATGGTCAGTCATGGATTCAGAGCTCATCA
The DNA here is from genome assembly GCA_028749045.1 of Cupressus sempervirens. Classification (NCBI taxonomy): domain Eukaryota; kingdom Viridiplantae; phylum Streptophyta; class Pinopsida; order Cupressales; family Cupressaceae; genus Cupressus; species Cupressus sempervirens. Next base: position 406,393,266 of record CM053786.1, read on the forward strand.
GCTAGTAGCACCAACAACAGATATCTTCTCAGCATTTGTCAGTGACATTCTTGATTCCCTCTAAAAGTCCTGAAAAAATATCAAAAAAACAATAAAAAGTCATGGAAAAAAAAAGGATGCCTTGAAGAAAACTTGGCAAACAGGCATCTTGGCACGAAAATTTGAGTCAAGAGAAAAATTCTATCCAAAAGTGAAAACCTGGCAAACAGGCACTTTGGGCAAGTACCATGGTGAAAACCTGGCAAACAGGTGCCATGTGTAATTAGTTATTGCTCCTCCATCTATCAGGATTTCATCTGGTCTTTTCCCCCTCCATCATTCCTTGATCATATCATTCATATTGCAAGACATCCTTGGTCCCTTATCATGGCTCACGAACTGGTTAATGTCCCTTGTTACCTTGCTTAAGCATCACCAATCTACACACACACTCTGTTATTGGCCTTTGTACATAATTTGCATCTTGTCTGGGGGCATATTACCTACATGGTGTGTAAGTTTGAATTTGAACTAGGGGCATACCTCTAAGTTATTTTTATCCATTGGATCTATCACATAATGGATTGGAGCTAACACTTGTATATGCTTATACAATCTTGAAAAAATCCTTAAAAATCATAAAATGTCCTGAAAAAAGTCCCTAAAAATCATAAAATGTCCTGAAAAAATCCCTAAAAATCATAAAATGTCTTGAGAAAATCACTAAAAAAATAACATGTCCTGAAAAAATCACTAAAAATAATAAAATGTCCTGAAAAAATCCCTAAAAATCATAAAATGTCCTAAGAAAATCACTAAAAATCATAACATGTCCTGAAAAAATCACTAAAAATCATAAAATGTCCTTAAAAAACCCTAAAAATTGTAAAATGACCTGAAGAAACTAATCATGCAAAAACATCAAATATCCCCAAAAACCCTAAAAATCATAAAACTCATCAAAAATTTGCAATAAAATTTGCACATTTTCACTATGGATAACCACCCCTTTTGTATAAACACTTGCACTTTGCAAACTAAAATCAAAGCGCTACGCTTCAATGCCAATCATAATATTTGTACAACATGAACCAACAATTAATCCAACCAATCACTATGAACTTATCAACTAAATCCACAACTAGAACTATCACATCATCAACATGTCAAATGTCATCTCAACACCTAAAACACTAAAAAGCAAGTAATAATGGATAAGGATAGTTGTTGGCTCATGCTGTTTAGTGAGTGATTTATTTTTTTTGCTTTTTTTTTCTTTGATCATGTTCCTATGCCACTCGATGATATAAAACTAATCTATGAGACTGGCCGGGATGGTTCATGGTCATCTTTTTTCATTTCTATCTATTATAATGTACCTTTGAGAGTCTAGGGTATGTACATATGCCTCAGGAAGGACAAGCTCATTCTCTATTTGCATCATGCTTGTTTACACAAAAGGCTTGCATTTGCGCTCTGGCCCTTTATGCCATGATGCGTTGCACTCTATTTCCCATATCAAAATAAAGCTCCATTTGACATATAGTGCACTTTTTAGAAGCAAAAGTCTTTCCATCATACTAACATATCCTCATCTCATCTTTCTTATTCATCTCATTCTCCATCACCATGATCATGTCTTCTGATTCACCAAATCATCTTCATCTTGCATTCATGCATTCCTGCATCATCCTACACTGTCAATCAACTTTCTGTAGCTTTTCGCCTGGTTTAACCTTAATCTCACATTTTTCTCATCATATTTGACCAAATATGACCATTTTTGATGATTTCCCTCATGTTATGACATCTTTCCATCATTTTGGGCATGCACACACAGTTTCGAGTCATTTCGCATCTAATCGGGCTGATTCTGGGCCCCGGAGCCTTTTAGGGCGCAATCCACACTTTCAGGGCACAGTTGGGCTTCCCAGGTGCATCATTAAAGCACTTGGTACTGTCAAGGTGCACTTGGTCATGCCAGCTACATCATTGATGCACTTGGTAGAGTTTTGGTGCACTTGGGGACCTAGGTTATCCAAAATTGCTCCCGGAACCCCTAGGTTGCACTTCGGAGGCCATAACTTTTGCGTTTCAACTATGATTTACAAACTGTTAGTTGCGTTGAACTCATATCTTCCTTGTGAACAAAATGAGCTATCATTTTCATTGTTTAGTCACTTTATGGAGTGTTAATCCTTGCAATTACTCTTGGGCTCCTAGTTGCCCCCCGTCATGTTGACTTTGGACCCCAGGGCCTTCTTGGGCACATTTTTCACTTTCTGAGACCACTTGGGCTTCCTAAGTGCATCATTGACACACTTGGTACTGTCATGGTGCACTTGGTCTTACCAAGTGTGTCAATGATGCACTTGGTTGAGTTTTGGGCGCAGTTAGGGACCTAGGATACCTAGAACTGCTCTCGAAGCCCCTATGTTGCACTCCGTAGCCCATAACTTTTGCATTTTAACTCAGAATTGCAATTTGTCAGTTGTGTTGGATTCATATCTTCATTATAAACAACATGAACTACAATTTTCATCATTTTTTGTCTTTCTTGAGTGATAACCCATGCAATTATTCTCGGGCTATGGATTGACCCTGTTCTGCACTCTAGGCCTCATAACTTTCACATCTTAGCTCTGATTTGCGATCTGTCAATTGCTATGGTTTTGTCTTCTTTTTTTCAATAAATTGAATTATCATATACTTATCTTAGTCAATTTCTCTAGGGGGTACCCATATATATCATCCCTACTGGGGCATGTTGTGGCTTTCTCATCAGTTATTCTTTGATACAACGCTCTAAATCACATTGTATCAAAGAGGGACAAAATGTAGACACTCAAAAATGGTTCACATCTACAACTTCATCAATTATTCATACTAATTTTTCCCATTTTCTCATTCTACTAACTTTGATCTTTTGGCCAGATTGACCATATTTCATCATTTGTATCCCCTTTCACATCAATTTCATATCAACTCAGAATCATATCAAATCAACTCAGAATCACCCCAAATCAACTCATAATCACTCAAAATCAGTCCTAATCAACCAAAAACATATCAAACATCCCAAATCAATCATAATTTATCCACTCCTAGGCATTGTTGTGGCTTTCAATATCTTGGAAACCTATCAACTTATCAATCTGACCTTAGTACTGTCATGGCTCTCAGTGCAAGGTCAAAATATCACTCATGTCATTCAATCTTTGACATTTTTGAGGCTTTCAATGTTGGATCATGGCATCATTTACCATTTTAATAATATTGACAGCGTTTGTCGATGTTATTATGATCAAACTTTATCAATCAATTTCAATCCTTTAGCATTTACAATGTCGGTTAAATGTTACATATAACCCAATTCATGTCATGTGTCCTTGGCATGTTATCAACTTCAATCAATCAATTTAACCATGGCTTTGGTCTACCTTTTCATCATCTTATTCCATATCCATCATTGTCACATTTTTGTCAAAGGATATGGTCGCATTCATTTAATCAATTTGGCCAATTATCTACTAATTTTCTCTATAGGATTAAGTAACCCATAATTTAATCCTATTCTTTCTAATTATTCTTCCTAATTATCATCCTCAATTAATTAATTTTATTAATTAATTGGTTTATCATCTGCAAAGCATGGAAATTCTTAATTTCCTAAGTTCCATTTTCCATAATTAATTCCATTTTCTACTAATTCTTATTCTGTGGAATAAGAGGAGTTTTAATTCAAATATTCCATAAAATACTCCATCATCATGACACTTGGATATGACACCTCATGGATTCTCCTTTGACACTTGGCTGAGATTTGTCATAATCAAATATTATAACCTCTTATGCATGTCCCTATTTGGCTTATTCGTCATAGATTCTTGGCTTTAAGTGGGTTGAGGAATCTTATGACGCGTCATAGATTCTCTTCCAAATTTGACTTGCATGTGTCATAGAATCTCACAATTGGCATATTCTATCATATGCATCATAGGAATCTCTTACCACATCGCACATCTATGGGTGACAAATCCAATGCCCTCACTTTGAGTGTTGATTATAAAATGAACACTCTTTCTCTCATTTTGGGTCCTTGAATCCGAATGCTTAAGTTTTGAAAGTCCAAATCTTTGAATCTTTGAGTCTCTACTTCTTTGCATGTTGCATTCTCTCTCTCACATAAAATCACACTTCAAGTATTCTCATGGCATTATCCACATCATAGGCTTTGGCTTCAACCTTGTGTGCACTATAGGTGAATTGGAGCTACAATCATTGGAGAAGAAAGAAGAACATGGAAGCTACAAATGAAAAAGGGGGTTTCTATTGCTTTCTTAATTAGTTTGGCTTTCATGGTAGACTAGTGGGTGCTAATACATGTTGATTGAGTTTATGATTTGCTCATAGTGTGTTATGCATATTACCCATTTTTTTGGTCCTACAGAAACACTCGATGTCAAGGGGGAAGTGTTAAGAAATAATGTTTTATATGAGTTGTCTAAGAAATCCTAATGCACAAGAAGATCTTGATAAGATAAGTAGTTGTACCCTTGACAAGAAAACAAGTGTCAATTCCAAGCTAGGAAATGTATTATAAAATGAATGAGTGTGATGTAAGACTGATAGGCATAGGTGTGAGGGTATCAAGTAGCACATGTTTCTAGGTTTTTACCACTTGGAAGATTTTTTTCAAGAATTTTTTCAATTTTTTTGGTGATACATCAAAGTGCCTATTGGTAGGTTTTCACTAAGATGGTCATTTTTTTAGGACATTTTATATTTTAAAGGATTTTTTCAAGATCATAAGATATATATAGATAGCTGAGACATAAGAGCCTTAAGCATAGAATTACTTTAGATGTAAAATGTTGATAGGCTCAATAAGTTCTTCCCCTTCAGGAGGAGAGAGTAGATATTCACCAGATCCAAATATTGTTGTGATGATGTAATTAGCCAACCAGTTAGGCTCAAAATTTCCTTTCTATTTGTTTTTTTTATTCTGAGTTCTCTTGAAGAACAAGTTCACCCATTTGGAACTCATGAGGATGGACCTTTTTGTTGTAGCTAGTAGACATCCTTTTCTATTAAGCTCTCATGTGATCAAAAGTGGTCTTGTGGTGCTCATCAAGGGTTTTTAGCTCATGTCTCCTCATAGCTCAATGGTCTTCATTAGTGATGAATCCATGTAGGGAGACTCACAATGAGGAAATATTGACTTCTAAGGGTAGGAATATCTCATAGCCATAGACTAGTGGAAAAGGTGTAGCCCCTATAGGGGTACATATAGTGGTCTTGTAAGCCCATAGTGTTGTATTGATCCACACATGCCAATCTCTGCTTGATTTGTAGACCATTCTATGTAGGATCTTTAGAAGTACTTTGTTAAAGGCTTTAGCTTGGTCATTCCCTTAGGGGTATTATATAGAGGAACAATGTTTTTTTATCTTGAATTTATTCCAAAGTTCCTTAAGGTCCTTATTTTTGAGTTCACCTCTATTATCAGTGACAATGGAGGATGGGATACCATAGTGACAAATGATATAGTTGAGAATGAACAAGGAAATATACTTTCCTATAATAGTAGATAAGGGTAAAACTTCAAGCCATTTCATGAAGTATTCAGTCACTATAATGATGAACTTGTGCCCATTGGATGAGCTTGGATGAATTTTTCCCACCAAATAAAAGGCCCATTGTTGAAAAAGCTAATATGTGATAGAAGGGATAAGCTCATGCCAAGGGGCATGAATCAAGTTGTCATGTAATTGACACTTTTTTCAAGATTTAGTATATTTGATAGTGTCATTCTACATAGTTGGCTAGTAGTAACCCACCCTAAGTAGTTTTTGAGCAAGTGAAAGGCTATTAGAGTTTTCCCCACAAATGTCATCGTGGGCTTCGACCAATGCCTTTTCATTATCTTCGAGTTCTAGACACCTAAGAATAATTTTGTTGAGACCCTTCCTATATAGATCACCAAAGACAAGGGTATAGTGAGAGACATTGCGAAGGAGTTGGCATTTTTGGTTGTGTGTGAGGTGTTTAGGAATTATTTGATCACAAAGGTAGGAGAAGATAGTGGAATAACAAGAGGAGTCATGACTACCAAAAATAAAAATTACATGATTGTCAGGGGAGTCATATGCAGGGTGCCATAATTCTTCTACCAACAACTATAAGTGAGAGTCATGCTCTTGCTATTGTAGAATAGATGCTAAGGTGGCCATAGCATCCACAACCTTGTTTTCTACCCTAGGAATCTACTGGAATGTTACAACTATGAAGTAGTTAGTAAAAGCATCGATCAATTTCTTATAAGAAATGAGCTTGCAATATTTAATTTGATAGTCATTATTGACTTGATTAATGACAAGCTAAGACTCCCCATAGATGTGCAATTCTATAATCCTCCATTCTAGAGCCATTTTAATCCATTGGTTAAAGTCTCATGCTCTACTACATTTTTTGTGCATGGAAAAAATATTTTGTAGGACTTTGAGATTATATAACCATGAGGTGTGACAAATAGGACTCCTACACCAACTCCATTATGGGTGTGTGAGCCATCGAAGAAAAATTTCCACATCCTCTTAGTGACATACCAAATGGAGGCATCAGGAAAATAAATTTGCATTACAGCATTATTTTGTAATGGAACTTAGTAAATTTATCTGTTATAGCTTGTCCCTTAATGGCTTTGCATTTGACATCCTAAATCTCAAATTTGGAAAGAATCATCATCCATTTAGAAACCTATCTAGTGAGCACAACTTTACTTAGTAGGTACTTAAGGGAATCAATTTTTGCAACAAGTTGTACCATGTGAGAAAGCATGTAGTACCTAAGCTTTTGGGATGCAAATACCACTACAATAATTTTGTTTTCAATGTTGTAATTTACTTCATAAGCCACCAAAGTATGACTAATGTAGTATATAACACATTTTTTTCCGTTATCACTTTGTGCTAGTAAAGCTCCTAAGGAAGAATCTATAGCTAAGATCTATAAGATCAATGGTTTCCCTAGTATAGGTGGCATCAATATTGGAGGTTCAGCCAAATATCCTTTGATTTGATCTAAGGTCTTCTAACATTTCTCATTCTAGATACACATGGAGCCTTTGTGCAAGTTTTTATTGAAGGATTGTCCTTTATCAGCTATTTGAAATAAAAACCTCCTAATAGATTGAAGACATCCTTGAAGAATTCATAGTTGAATAATGTTCTTAGGAGGAGGCATTTCAATAATGGTTTTCACCTTTTTTGGATCAACTTCTATGCCTTTTACAAATGTCTTGATGTGACGCCAAAAGTGTACTTCTTGGGATTTAGCCTAAGTTGAAATTGTTCCATGCAGTCTAATATCAAACTCAAGTCATCAAGGTTCATATATATTTTCTTAGACCCAACTAATATGTCATCAACCTACCCTTCCCCTTCCATATTCTTACGCATCATGTCATGGAAGATAGTAGTCATAGCTCTTTGGTAGGTGGTTTCTACATTCTTTACTCTGAATGACATGACATTCCAACATAAAGTATCCCATGCACATGTAAAAGCCATTTTCTCTTGACCCCAAAGGGAAATTTTGATTTGATTGTATCTAGAGAAGCTATCCATTAAGGTATGCATTTCATAATCTACAGTCATATCCACTATCATGTCTATGTTAGGAAGTGAAAAATCATCCTTAAGGCATGCTTTGTTCAAGTCTTTGAAATCTGTGCACACATGAATAGACTTATCATGTTTGGACATAGATAAAATGTTAGAGATCCACACTACATAGTCAAAAGCTCAAATGAAGTTTGCACTTAATAGTTTCTAGAGCTCATCTTTTACTAGTGATTCCCACATGAGGGTGCACTTTTCTCAATTTTTTCTTAATAGACTTCACATTAGGAGAAATGGATAGGTGATGCATGATAAGATCTATGTCTAAGATAGGCATATCTAAATAGGTCTAGGAAAAAATTATCTTCTTTTCTTGGAAGAAATTAGTGAATTTCTCTTTTCTTTAGCAGCTAGTGATTGAGAAACATGAATGATCTTAGGAGAATCTTCTGTACCAAGATTGATAGGCTATGTAGGTTCAATAAGAACTAAAAATCTATCTTGGAAATATCTTGATAGATTACCAAGTACCCCATCCTCAAGTGCCTCAAAGAGGTTTTCACCCTTGGGTATGTTTTTATTTTTACTTTTTTGAGTTTTAGACACTGCCATGAAGTGGTTTTCATCATTTGGACACATTTTTTTCATTTTCCTTTTGATTTTTTGACTAAGGTACTTGATATCTATTTTTGATACGAAAAATAGGTTTTGAAGGGAATCTAAAGCCCTTTATAGATCAAGAAATTTTCAAAGAAGCCTAAACCAACTAAAACTATAGTCCAAAGGTGAAACAGGTCACCCAACAAGACATAGTGACTACGGTGGCATCACAGATAACACAATACTCATCAGCCACACAACCAAGTTTTGAATGGGCACCTGAAAACCCAAATAGGTTTTGAAGGGTGACTGAAACCCTATACAAAAAAAAACATGTCACCAAAGAAAAGGTGACTAAGGTGGAAACACAAATAAAATAGAACACTACAAACACAAAAAATAGGTTTTCACCGAGCTCCTGAAACCCCATGGTGAGACACACTACAAAGGACTAAAGGCCAAAAGAGCCAGGGGATAGTACAAAGAACAATAGACCAAAAGCCAAGAGAGCCAAAAAAGGATAGCCAGATTAGACTTTCTCTTTTGAACCTTTCTTTTTAGACCACAATGCCATATCAAAAGAGGGATTGGATAGCTTGACCTTCTTTCCTTTTACTATAGTCCATCCATCCTCCACAAAACTAGTAACCTTTTGCCATTGAAAATCAACACCATCACGACCAGAACCAAAAACCCCTGAAGCCAGGGAAAAGGCCACAGAAGAGGAAGTGATAGTAGAAGCCATAGACATAACAACAACACCTTGAGAAAGAACCACAGGAGGAACTGCCTTGGAAACCCCATAAGCCAATAGTTGATCCACCAACAAGATGCTAAGAGTGGATGGAAAAAAAACATAGTAGTAGAATCCATACCAGAGATTGGGATAAAAAAATCAAGAGATAGACCAACTGCCAACACAGAAGGAACTAAAGGAGGGGATAGACCAAAAAGTACAATAGCAAAGCTAGAGCTAGGAGTCGAGCTAAATCTCCCACTAATAAGCTAGATGCAAGAGCTGAGTCAGACACATAAGCTGGAACTGCTGCCGGGTAAAAGCATAGATTTGTGTCACCGTTTGTGATATAAAAACCTGTTTTGGTCAAATCTCATTTCTCTATCAAAACTCAATTTTAAAAAAAAACTAAAAATACCACTTTATAGATTTCAGATTCAATATCATCATTATATAAATTTTTGAGTGTTTTGATTAGTTATATTATGTTATAATCTAAAAATATTATAAGTCGATATTTCAATATTTCAGAAGATGCTCTCTCAAAAAATGAAAAAAAAATACTAAATCATATCAAAAAAATGAAAAATATATATTTATCACTAGAGGAGAGAATCCTCTTCATTAATATGTAATTTTTTTTCAAGAAGGTATAGATTTCATAGGGAAGTTTTGATAGGAGGAAAAAACTGTTAGATTCTGACAAGGTCGAACTTGAGTACTTATAACAAAGAAAATATACATCAAAAATAATTATTTCTTTTTTTGTGCACTAGCTATACATGTCATCTATAAAATATTTTCAAATCATAACAAAAAAAGATGATTTGCACATACTTATTTGATGGGAACTACATCCTACATTTTTTACAGTTAAAAAAGGGACTTCAAAATAAAATAAAATGAATAAATTCTTAGTCAAAAAAAAAATAATAATTATAGGCATAAAATTCATACAATTCTACACATTTCATCAGTTTACATCATCTTCATATTTTAAACGCAAATACCATTTTTTTTGTCATTAATGTTGAACTATCACATTCTGATATCACTTTTCTTTATAAAAGGTGACACAGGTTTGTGCTTTTACCCTGCCATAAGGATAGAAACATAAGTTGAGCCAGATGTAGAAGCCAGAGATGCTTCCATAAAGCCAGACACAAGAGTGGAAATTAGACAAGGGTGAGATGTCACTACTAAAGGGACAATCATGCCAACTGAAGTAGCATTCAAGTCTACCTCCAAAGTATCCTAAGAAGATTCATCATTCCCAATAGAGGAATCTTTTCAAATCATGTAGTGATCATCTAAAATCCCCTTCCACCAAGAAGGAGACTTCTTCAGTGTAGATTTTTTAGAAGAGCAACATGAAGCAAGATTACCAATCTTGTGGCATATCTTGCATCAAAAGGGATTCCTTCATAATCAAGAAGTAGGTTCCAAGAGCCATGCAGAGACTTCAAAATAATCATTTCAAGAAGTCCCTTAGAGATGCCAATCTCAACCAGGATATGGGCATACAACATCCTAAATGCATTAGAAGATGTAATATCTATCAACAAGAAATCCCTAAGGGCTTCCCCCACCACCTCCAAGATAGAGTGTAGCCAAAGGTGAAGGGGGAGATTCAACAACCTAACCCATAGAGGGATCTTATTAAAAGATTCTGTCAATGGGTCAAACTCCTTATACCATGATTTATCCATCAACGGAAACTTCTCCCCCCATGAGAAACTATGGCTCAAAATGGCATTTCTATCATCAGTAGATTTAAAATTTCATAATGAAAAAACCCCTAGAAATAGGGTAAATATGAGTTGTTCTTGTAATGAATGGCTTCCAAAAATGAGAGATCTCAGTGTGTAGCTCTAGTAGAGATGGCCAAAAACCCTTAAAATGAAATTTTATAGCTTTGGAAGAGAAATGATCTACATAAAGAGAGATCTCATCAACAATAACTGGCTCTAAATCAATCATTATCGGGTTTCTAACTACAAGTGGAAAAGTATCTCGGATTCCTAAACACATAGGCTACCCTCTAATGCCTACCTCATAAGTAGTAACATTAGCATAAGATATTGTAGATCTGCTAGCACCTGGAGGTGTAGACACCATAGAGAGAACAATAACTGGCCATAGCCCAACCCTAATGGAGTTAGGGAGGGCAGAATGACCCTCAACAAGGGTAGAGCTGAGGAAGTCATTAGAAGCTAGTGCTACCACCATAAAGCTAGATGCAGGAACTAAACCGAGCGTAGAAGCCAAAGTTGTCACCAAAAAGAGTTGAAACCACTGCCAAAAAGCTAGATGCAAGAGCTGAAACCACTGCCAAAAAGCTAGATGCAGGAGCCAATCTAGACATAGGAGCTGAAGCCACCACCATAAAGCCAAACACAGGAGCTGATTAAGATGTAGGAGCCAAAGCCACTACAAAAAAACTAGATGTAGGAACCAAGACAAGCATAGAAGAAAAAGTCATCACCAAAAATCTAGATGCAGGAGTCGATCCAGATGTAGGAGCTAAAGCTGCCACCAAAAAGCTAGATATAAGAACCAATCCAGAGGTAGGAGCCAAAGTAACTACCATAAAGCCCCTAAAGTTTATTAGGAGGCCTTTAATGCATAAAGGAAGTTATGCTTAGTTTTTATTAACCCTTGGTCATAAGCACTACAGACAAGAAGTCCCACTATTTCACCAAGGGTCAATGGAAAAATATTCTCAATTAAGATCCATAGTAGAGAATGGCCCTATAGAGACTTAAACCTTGGTTGTAGGCCCTACAAGCAAGAAGCCCCACCATTTCACCAAAGGGATGAGCCCTAAATTTATTAAACCTTGGTTGTAAGTACTATAGGAAAGAAGCCCCATTATTTCACCAAGGGTCAATGGAAAAACATTCTCAATTAAGATCCATAGTAGAGAATGGCCCTATGGGGACTTGAACCTTGATTATAGGCCCTTCAGGAAAGAAGCCCCACCATTTCAACAAAGGTACAAGCCCATAAATTTTATTAACCCTTGGTTGTAAGAACTATAGGCAAGAAGCCCCTTAGTATGATTTAAGGGTTCTACAAGAGCTTTCTTACACTAGTTAGGAACCCTTGGCCATGATAGCCCATGCTTTTCATAAATTTGTAGCCTTTTCCATAGAACTCAAGAGAAATGGGAGTAGTAATTGTGACCTCCTCAACATCTTCTTCTTCCCTATAAATCTAATCTCTCATGGCTTGGTCTTCTTTTTCTACTACTAAGGGAGTAGAAGACTAAACAAAGGTCCCAAAAATAGTCATAGCAGAAGCTAAGGGCTTTAGTTTCTTACAAGGTTTCCCAAAAGATCTAGAAAATCATCAATAGAATCTAGATTATATTCTCCCATACCAAGGCTCATCATTTTCAAGTTTTTTTTCACACACCTCAAGGAATGGTTTGAGATCATAAGAAGAGCGATTATGGGGGACTAGCATTTCAATAGTAGTGATCATTTTGGTAGACATTGAATTATCCCCTAGAATCACAATCTCAGTACCATTGAAATGAAATTTTATACACTAATAGCATGTTGATGGCACAACTTTCATGTCATGGATCCATGGTCTTCCTAGCAATAGATTATATGCCAATAGGATGTCCAAGACTTGAAAGAACACATCTTTTTCAATGAGACTGACATGGATAGGCAACTTAACTAGGCCTTTAGAAGGTCATTCAACCTCATCATATTATTTGATAGTGATATTCCATCTAGAATCAATATCAAATTTAGATGTCCCTAGTTATTGGATAACATTGAAGGAGACAATATTTAACCTAGCACCATTGTCTATCAAGACTTGATATACACAAGTACAAAAGATTTGGACTTTGATGTGGAGAGCTACGTTGTGGGGATGCCTAAGTGACTTGCCATCTTCTTCATAGTATGTGAGGTAGCTAGGTGAAGAAATATGATTGACCATAGTTTGGAATCACTTAGCATCAATATCTATGGGAACATTGGATGTCCATAAAGAGTTTTCAAGGATCTCCTTGTACAAAGGAGATGATTCTAACAACTCAAAGATAAAAATTTGTGTAGAGGTTTATTGTAGCTGACTGACAAGATCATGTAGTTGGATATGGTTGGAGTAGCCACTTGTTTGGATGAGGATGCATTTTTAGGATCTCTTGCAAATTTGAGGACAACCTTGGATTGAACCCTAGTGACAACATTGAGTGTCTCGCCATATGAAGAGGAAGGTTCTACCACCCTAAGAGTTATCTTAGGTTGAGTGTCTCTATAGTTGTGTTAAGCATTGTATGTTTTTAGAGCTAACTTGTCCTTTTCATTGTCCATGTCATAGTTGGGTTTGCTTGTCAAATTTAGGACCCATCGTGAAAATATGTTCAATAGGTTCCAACATGTTTATGACATTTTCTACATTAGTGTAAATGTAGTTGATCTTGGCATCGCCATTTTTCTTGTTAGCATGGGATGATTCTCCTTTTTCATATTCAAGTAGGGGTTCTTTAGAGGCCTTATGATACAAATTTTTAACTAGGCCATTTGTAACAACCTTTTCTCCATCAATGAGGTTCTGAATAACATCCTTGAGCTTGAAACAATTTTTGATGTTATGTCCATTACTCCTATGATAGTTTGGAAAATGATCATCCTCAACCAAATAGGCTTGATGGGTGGATCATAAGTGTTGGAAATATAAGAGTAATAGAGAGGTGAAGCATGAATTATTTCCCACAAAAATAAATCCCAAATCCCTTAAGTGTCAGTACAAAACATAAACTCTATTGAAACTATTGTTACTCAGTTAACTCACAAGAAATTGGTTAATACTAACAATATGTTGTAATTTAGAAAGCACTATAATATCAACTGTAACTCAGTAAATACTAAACATGAAAGTCTTAAGATGTAAAGTTTGATTAAACTTAATTAACTTAGTTACATACACATAAAATAAATAACATGAACACAAGTGACACCAAGATTTAAAGTGGAAACCCAATTTGGGAAAAACCACCAATTGTAACTAGTTACTATTTTTCACTCTCTTGAAGTGAGCCCTGTTAGGAGCCAAACTTGTTAAAGGTTAACAAATATATTATTAAGTGTGACCATATTAGAATATTTAATAACCATGTTAGCAATGGCCTTGTTAAAGGTCTTTAAACACTTCAATCTAGAAATGTCACCTTGTTAGAGGAGTTGGAAAATAGCTATTAGGCTAACTCTGTTAAGAGATTTAGTTCACTACTACAATGGTTAAAGAGTAAAAATGAAATGACCTGATTGTTGATACAACTAAATTTCTGATTTCATATCTCAATTATGGCTCAAATACTTGATCCTTCTTGATTAGATTAATCTTTGCATCCCAACAAGGATATTCTGCTTATCCTTCCAATTAATTTTCTCTAAGCATCTTCTTATCTTCCACACATTCTCACTCATTTATTTAATCCTCAACTTGACCATATCCTTATATCATGTACATTGCCAAGTCATCTTGAATGCAACTTATAACAATAATACTTCATCTCTTTAGTTGACTAGAACCAACAAACAAATCCTTTAAACTCAATATGCAAAAACAAGAAAACTCCCTATTAGCTGATCCTACTCGGTAGATACTAACACTAAAATGATTTTTCTATGTTAACCAAGTAAAATTGGTTAATAATTTAACTTCATAAACTTACTTTAGTAATTGAGTGATCTCAATTAACATTGGTTTCATCCAACTTTCCTTTGTTAACCAAGTGAGCTTGGTTAACACTAAACTTCTGTGAACTTCTCTTTGGTGCCTGAGTAAACTTAGTAGACACTATCTTCTAAACTTGGCAAACACTAGAATACTTGGTTGACATAGGAAATTATCTTCATCACCCAAGTGAGTTTGGCATACACTAACTAGTAAAGATATGGCATTTTGTGTAACATCAAAGACAATATACAATTGATCAATTGTTTTCAACATTCTCCCTCTTTGGCATTGATGGAAACAAAACATGTCATCATAAAATGAAATTTTAGGAAAAAATAAAAGGAAAACATCCTTATTTTCATTCTAATTCTCATCCATGAGAACTCCCTCTATCAGTGTGAACTCCCTCTAATGTCAATCTCTCCCTCTGATTTCAATTTCTCCCTCTGTAAAAAAACTCTCAAATTTTATACTTCATCAAACTCTTCCTCTTTGACATCTTCAAATATCTAGAAAAATTAATTTGATAAAGAGAACTCAATGTTTAAATCATATGATAGAAAACTCTCCCTCTTTTAGATTTTTGTTTATATGACAACAAACTTCTCCCTCTTTGACATCTTATGCCAAAGAAAATATACAATGAATATCAATGTACCTGATATACTAATTCATATGCAATCTCCCCTTTCATTACAACATCAACTTGACTGATCTTCATCATGCTCTAGTTGATGCATCACTAAATTTTTTTTAGTGAGCTTTAGATAGGGGAATAACCCCTATCTTACCTCTTAGATACAAAAATACATCCTTAGGTAATGGCTTGGCAAATAGATCTGCAATTTGTTCTTTAGTATTCACATATTCCAATGTCACCTCTTTGTCTTGCACCAATTCTATCAACAGATGATATTTTATTGTAATATGCTTGGTCTTGGTATGCATCATAGAATTCTTTGATATATTTATTGCACTAGTGTTATCATAGAAGATAACCACTCGATCCTTGATTTCTACCTTCATAAATGTTGATAATTTTTTGTACCAAACAATATTGGAACAATTGACTATTGTTGCAACATACTCTCCCTCTGCTATAGACTAAGAAATGCAATTCTTCTTCTTCCTTGTCCAAGACACTTAGTTTCTTACCAAGAAAGAATGCTCCACCATTGGCACTCTTCCTATTATCAACACTTCCTACCCAATCTACACTAGTGAAGGCTTTCAAATCTAAAGTTCATCCTTTCTTGTACCATAATCCATAATCTTTAGTACCCTTTAGATACCTCATGATTCTCTTTATTACTATCATAGGATTTTCTTTAGGATTAGCTAAAGATCTTGCCACCATGCCAACTACAAGAGCAATATAAGGCCTAGTATGTACTACATACTAAATTTTTCCAATCATAGATCTATATGTGGTCTAATCTACCTCCTTGGAATCATAATTTTTGGAAATCTTATGTCTAGTAGACATAGGTGTTCCAACTACCCTTGAATCCTCCATTCGAAACTTCTTCAATATCTCCTTGATATATTTAGATTGAGTAATGTAGATGCCATCTTTCTTCTATTGAATCTAGAAGCCAATAAAGAATTTTATTTCTCCAAATATTGACATTTCAAATTCCTTACTCATTTCCTCTAAAAAATATTTGCAGAAATCATCATTTCTAGTAAACAATTTATCATTCAAAAATATTTTTGCCAACACAATTTTCTTGTCTAGTCCTTATTTGATGTATAGGTTGTTGTTATCATTTTTCCTTTGAAATGAAATCTTCATGAAATAATTATGAAGTCTTTCATACCAAGCTCTGCGAGCTTTCTTAAGACTATACAATGCTTTGTGTAGTTTACAAACCATATCCTTTCTACCAAGATTTGAAAAAACTTTAGATTTCTCTATGTAGACTTCTTCTTCTATAATTCTATTCAAGAAATAAATTTCACATCCATCTAATACACTTTAAATCCTTTATTTGTAGCATAATAAAGTAAAGTCCTAACACCTTCTACTCTTGCAATAGGAGAAAAAGTTTCACCATAATTAATACCTTCCTCCTAAGAATAACCTTTGCATACTAACCTTGCTTTGTTTCTTGAAACTTCTCCATCCTCATTCAACTAATTTTTAGAGACCCACTTTGTGCCAATTACATTCTTATCCTTGGGTCTAGGAACAAGATTTTAGGTCTTATTCCTTTCTATCTTTTCAATCTCTTCATTTATTTATTCAATCCAAATTTCATTATCCAAAGTATCTTTAACTATTCTAGGCTAAAATTTAGTAAGAAAACATCTACCTTTCAATTTTTCCTTGTCATTGTACTTTTTGTCTTGTCTCCAATAATTTTCTTAGGTGTATGGTGCCTTCTGACATATCTTGCTAATATAGCCACTTTGGATTTAAAACTTGTTCCACTTTCCTCACCATGATCTTTTGCATCATGCTCAAGTCCCATTATCTGTGACTTGGGTCCTTTAGAATCAGACTCAAGTTTGGAATCAGACTCAAGTTACACTAACTACAACTTGGTAGCTTCTGATAATGACTTGGGTCCTTCAGACTATGACCCAGGTTGCACTAACTACAACTTGGGTGCTTCTAGAGATTTTGGGGACCCAAGATGTGATGTGTGCTAACTTCCAATTAGATTAGGCAATGCATTAGGTTCAAAGTAAAAAAACTTTTTGTAGTCTTCAAGTTCTTTGTTGTTCTCTTCTTCACTCTTTTCTAAAAATTCTTCAATCTTATCATGCGCACTTTCTATGATCTCATGAGTGGTTAGATTCAAAAATTTGTATGCTTTACTTCTACTAGAGTATCCTAGGAATATACCTTCATCACTTTTGACATTGAATTTACTTTTCCTTGTCTCCTTCACAACTCTAACTAGATACCACTTGAATTTTTGGAAAGCTTTAGACTTATCTTTTAGATACATTACTGTCATCATCCTAGAATAATCATCAACAAATAAAATGAAATACTTATCTCCACTATAGCTATCTATATCAATAGGTCCACAAAGGTCTGTATGAACTAGCTCCAAGACTTCTTTAGAATGATAGTTATTTCTTTTAAAACTTGTCTTCCCCATCTTACTAATTTGACAATTCTTGCATAGACCCATATCAGGTTTCCTTAGACTAGGAATACCTCTTACTCTTTTGTTTTTTCTTATCTTGATTAGGTTATACAATTTCACATGGCACAACCTTTTATGCCATAACCAAATTTCTTCCACTTGAGCAATGAAACATTAACTTTCACATAGATCTAGGTAGAATAGGTTACCTTTTGTTTGATTTCTAGACCCAACTAGATTTCCTTTTCCATCTAGCAGCTTGGCGTTTTCATTCATGAATTCTACCTTGAATCAAATGTTATTCAATTGTGCCACACTTAGTAGATTATGTTTTAATCCTTCAACCTAATAAGTATTGTCACATTTGAGTTCATTGGCTAGAGAAATACAACCTTTTCCTTTTATGCAACATGGTTCATTATTTCCAAATCTTACATTTCCACCATCATAGTGTTCCATATGTTCAAACTTTATTTTATCACAAGTCATATGATAAGAACAACCACTATCAATAATCCATGCATCATTTTTTCTAACATGAGAAATAACACCATCTTATTTTCTTCATTAATTTAATTCATCTTTTACAACAATGTAAACCATTTAATCATCATCACTATTATCAGAATCTTTAGCCATGAAACATTACTTCTTACCTTTATCCTTGTAGTTTTTGAAATCCTTCTTGCCTTTATGCTTCCTATTCTTCTTTTCATCTTTGTCTTCTCCGTTGGACACCTTGCAGCAATGTGACCAACTTCTTCACAAGGAAAATAAATTAGAGGAATTTTACCTTTGTACTTTCCTTTGCTTTTGGGATATCTTCTTACAAGCAGTGCTTCAATCGCTTCAAGTAGAACTGTCTTCCTCTCCACTTTCAAATTGGTGGTCTTTATACTTTGCAACTTTCTTCTTGAGTGACAACTTGGGTTCAAATGAAAATTCAAGATTACTAGAACTAGGAACATAATTATCATAGTTATCTAGCTTAAATGCTCTCAACCTTCCCACTAGAGCATCCAAATTTATCGTATTATTGGGATCACATATTGTCTCTTGAATAGTTAACACTTTAATTGCAAAGATAGGAATAAGGGTTGTAAGTACCTTGCTTACAACTATTATATAATCAATTTTCCCTCCAAAGGCATTGATTTCCCTTATGTTAGCTTTGATTCTCTCAACATATTTTGCAATATTTTAATCTTCCCTCATCTTCATCTGATCAAACTAGCCTCTCAGGATTTTTTCCTTGGATCATCTCACATTATCATCACCTCCATAGATATCTTTTAGTTTGGTCCACATCTCATGAGTAATAGCACACCCTTTGACTTCATCAAATTCAACATAGTTAGGAGTGGGTGCAATGTCAATCATCATAATATTATGTTTCTACTTTTCAACAATCTCTTCCATAGTCAATGTTCTAGTAGGAGCCTTATATTGGGTATTCAAATATTTTAGACCTGAATCATTGATGGTTTCCATATGTAGCTTCATAAGTTCCTTTCATGCCTTGAAGTTATCTTTTTTCAACTTGGGAATCTCTCTCCTATAAGGCATCTTGATCTTTAGCCTAGGTCCTTGAAACTTTCTCTGCAAGCACCAAAAGCTCTGATACCAATTGTTGGAGATATAAGAAGAGTAAATGAGAGGGGAGGGGTGAATTAGTTACCACAAAAAATAAATCTTAGATCCCTTAAATATCAGTACAAAACATAAACCCCAACAAAACTATTGTTAATCAGTTAACACATAGGCACTCAGTTAGCACACAGGCACTTGGTTAACACTAACAATATGTTGTAACTTAGCAAGTACTATAATATCAATTGTAACTCTATAAATAATAAACATGATAGTCTTAAGATTTTAAGTGTGATTAACCTTAATTAACTTAGTTTCATACACATAGAAGAAATAACATGAACACAAGTGACACCAAGATTTAATGTGGAAATCCAATTTGAGAAAAACCACCAATTGCAACTAGTTACTATTTTTCACCCTTCTAAAGTGAGCCCTATTAGGAGTCAATCTTGTTAAAGGTTACAAAAAAAATAGTTAGGTGTGACTCTGTTAGAGGATTTAATCACCCAGTTAGGAGTGGCCTTATTAGAGGTCTTTAGACACTTCAATTTAGAAATGCCACCTTATTAGAGGATTTGGAAAATAGTTGTTAGGATAACTCTATTAAGAGATTTAGTTCATTGCTACAATGGTTAGAGAGTAGTAATGAAATGACCTAATTTCTAATCCAAGTAAATTTGTAATTTCAAAACTTAATTCTGACTCAAATGCTTGATCCTTCTTGATCAAAATTGATCTTTACAACCCAACAAGGATATTTTGTGTACCCTTCCAATTCACTTCCTCTAAGCATCTTATCTTCCACACATTCTCACTCATCTTTTCAATCCTCAAATTGACCTTATACTTATATCATATACATTTTCAAGTTGACTTGAATACAACTTATAACAATAATACTTCATCTCTTTAGTTAGCTAGAACCAACAAATACATCCTTTAAAATTAATCTACCAAAACAAGAAAATTTGTTGTTAGCCAACCCTACTTACTAGATACTAACAAAAAAATTATTTTTCTATGTTAACCAAGTGAACTTAGTTAACACTGCAACTTTGTAAACTTCCTTTGGTAATTGAGTAAGCTCAATTAACACTAGTTCTATCCAACTTTCCTTTGTTAATCGAGTGAGCTTGGTTAGCAGTAAACTTCTATGAACTTCTCTTTGGTTCCTGAGTGATCTTGGTAGACACTATCTTCTAAACTTGGCAAACACTAGAATGCTTGGTATATATAGGAAAATGTCTTCATCACCTGAGTGAGCTCGACATACACTAACTAGTAAAGACATGACATTTTGTGTAACATCAAAGATAATATACACTTGATCAATTATTTTCAACAATAGAGTTGAGAGTTGTTTAGAAGTGTGACAAGGTTATTTTCAAGCAAGATCTTTAGGAACAATTCATAGGATTCTACCATTGGTGTATAGACAATCTTTGGTTAAGACAATTTCTTGTTTATGTCAAAGATTTGAGACTTTGAAGTCTCACATTGTTTGGTACCATAATGGCATTAGAGAGATTGAAGATTTATTCCTTATTCTTAGGAGCATCCATTACTCTATTATTGACAACATATTTGTTTTTTTTCCAAGCATTTTTTTGTCTTGCCATTTCCATTCCCATTTTTTGTCTTTTTATAGCATAATGTCACATTTCTTAACAACAACATCCTCAATATGGTAAGAACTTTCAATTATGTAATTGAAGGATGTGAAAATTTTTTTCCTAAGGTCATGGTAGAGTTTAGGTACAAGTGTTTTGAAAAAAATGTCAATCTTCTTGGTCTCAGGAATCTGTTGAGGGTACCTAGAGTGTAAAGATCTCCAACACTAGAGGTATGTAGAAAAAGGTTCAACTTATTTTTTCTTGATATTGCACAAGTCTAGCATAGTGATAGGATGTTGAATGTCAGATGAATATTATTGAATGAAACATTGTGTGAGTTCATCAAATGACTTGAGGGGAGGCCACAACTTTGATAACCATTCCATAGCCTAGCCCCTCAAGTTCCTAGGAAACAACCTCATAAGATAAGTATCTTCATGCATAAAGTCCATGCTAAGATAATATAAATGTCTTACATGATAATGAGGATTTCTATTTCCATCATATTTTTCATATTTAGGAACCTCTATATCCTTAGGAAATGAAACCATGTAAAGAATTCCATCGAATGGAAGAGCACATATAGACTCTACAAAAGAAGTCTTAGGTTTCTCTTTGGAAACTTGTAATTGAGCAAGTTTATTTTTAAGTTCTTTCATTTCTTCACTCAATATTTCAGCCTTCGTAGGTTCTCTATTTTGAATGAATCTTTGCACATCAAATTCATGAGGGATTTTCCATCCCTTAGCTATCATGTATTAAAAATATTAGTCACCATTTTGTTCTAAGGCTTTTAGCATCAGCCTTTGGGAAACCTCATCTTTTTGAAATCTCATAATATCTTCACTGGTGATTTCATCATTGACCTCAATTTCATTATGTGACTATGAGTGTCTAGGTGGTGATGGACATGCTCTTGTATTTATTCTAGGAGCTCTAGGAGGTGTGTTTTTTCCATCATTTCCACCAAGAGGGATGTTATCAAAAGGATTACTATAGTAACAATGTGCATGTCTATTTTCAACATTATGTGCATGAGCATATACTTCATCTTGATGAAAAGATCTCTCCCTAGTGGCCATGAGTATAGCCTCTTGTAGCCTTTCTTTTTCACGCATGCTTTTTCTTCTAGGAAACATTTCCTCTCTTAAGAATGCATGGTGAGAGACACACTATCTTTACACCTATATGTATCAAAGGGCATATCAAAAGGGTTCTTAAAGCTATAGAGAATATTATGCCAAGTTTTAGCCACTTATGGCTTCTTAGACATAGGTTCCTCCCCATAAGGTTGCCCATGAGGATGCCTAGTTGGATTTTCCAATTGTTCAAAGGTGAATGAAGGATGGCTTCCTTGATCAATTTAGAACCTAGTCATAGCCAACATGTAATGATATGTCTTCATCTAATGGAATGAGATAAAGCTTTTTAGATTTGGGGCTTGTATGTTCAAGAACTATCACTTGTCAAAAGATGAAATAAGTGACTAGCTTGTCAAGAGTTCTCAAGAACTTACATCACTAAAAAATCAAGCAAAGAGGGTAAGCAAGAAGCTTGATAGCAATTAGCTAGAATAACGAGATAATTGGATTTTGAAAAATGACAATTAGTGATTTTTTAGCTCATATCTAACAAACTAGACCTATTTTATCAACTTAGAATAGCACGTAACACAGATTTTGGACTAGACTCAAGTAGGACAAAGTGATAACAACCCTAAATCAGGTATAACAAAATTATGACTCAGTTTTGGAAGCAATAGAGGCTGATCAATATTTCTTAGAAGACCAAGTGATACAAGATCAACAACAATTATTGTATGATAGACCTTTCTACATTCGAGCGATACTTTTCACTCATATGACCATTTTTCTTAAGAAATGTGATAGACTTGTGTCATGAGCCCAAATTAAAAGGATATATGAATATTTAAATAACATATTATATAATGATAATAATTAAGAATAATAATACTATAATCTATTATATAATAGTGATATATTTGACAATATAAAAAATAAAATAAGATATAAGATTATAGCATAATTGTAATGTAAAATATTATATTATAATTATAATATTAATGAGTTAAATAAATTAAATAAAAATAAATATTTTGATTATATAAATGATATCAAATACCAATAATAATCTTTTAATGTACCAACACGGTTTATATTATGAAATGGACATATTCAAGGATAATATTATATAATTGAGAATTAAATATCATTAAAAATAATATATAAAGAAAATATACTACGTAATAGTATTAAGATTAATAATACTAGTAATGTAATCAAGATTTGTGAATATGAATTGTACACACACACACACACACATGATTTAATAATAATAACAATAATGTTATTAATAAATTATGTACATTATTATTAAATAAATATTGGACATATAAATATATATTAATTATAATGTTGTACATTATGGATTGAGAAAATATATGGAACAATATGATATAAACTAAAGTTTTAATAAAGAAATATGTATAGAATTATAATATGATAATATATAGTCAATATATTATTTATGTTAGAATATACGTTATGATATTAAGCTTGTTGATGTAAATATATAAGTTATATTATCAGTAATATTAATCAAATAGCATGGCTCTATGTAATGCACCTATAAATATAATATCAAGGATATGATAAGGAGAACAATGGTGAATCAACAAGAAAGTGTCGGGTCATCATCTAATAAGAAGCATATGTCAAACAAACAACTTGGAGGGAATGCATTCAAGTGATCCTAAGAGAGTTGTGATTAAATACATATAGTGATAGTACATGGAAGCAATGTATGGATAGGGAAAATTAGATAAAAATGAATTAGGGGGCCTACATACTTAGAAAATGATCAATTGCTGGAGGTCTTGATTAAAGGGAGTATACACCTACAAACATCTTCAAATTGGCATACCAATTGCATTCCACTTTACTATAGGCCAGTCAAAACATTAGCAACTCTAAGAAAAGTAATCTTGATAGCATCTAGCATTTGTGAATGACTTCATCACAAGATAATATCCACACATCAATACTACATCTAACTCGACATTGGGAGTTTTAGGGATACGTAGCAATTACAAAGAAAACACACTTGTCAATTTAGAAATAATCTGAAGGACTTGGAATGTGATAAAGAACTATTGTGGCATTCACATTTTCCATAGATCTAAACCATGATAATGTCATCTTGGATTTAGCATGTAATATCTAACTTAGCCATGAACAATAAAAAGAGAAGATATTATTCAAAAATGGAATTCCAATCTACATGCTCAGATTAAGCTGTAGACCTACAAATCAGGATCTCATATTTAAAATAAACTATAATTAGGAGCAGTCCCAAATATAGCCCCAACAAAGCTAACATATCAGACAAGTAATCAGATTTTATCTGCAATGTCCTATCAAACCAATCAACTGCAATATATTTTGTATATACCTGAAGACATATCAAAAAGAGCAGTCAATATATAATTTGGAACAATATAGTTCATGTCACACTCATGTTTAGCAAGATATTAGAAACACCCACATGCATATCAGGAAAAATATGGAAAAAAGGGTACAAATAAGGAAAAGCCATAAATAAATGAATGACCCCCAAAAAGGGTTCATTACAAATGGTATCAAAGTTAGCATCCTGCCAGCCTATAAATCATTTATTAGGAGACTTCCATTTCATATTCAATATTACATTTTGGAAAGAAATAACTATGAGAAATGGTGGATCTGATTAAGGAAGAAGACTACAATAGAAAAGATATTGATAATGAGGTTGACAGCCCTACAAAAAGATATTAAACACATTTTGGAGGGTGATTACACTATAGATCAGTACTACAACAAACTAACACATATCAAAGATAGCTATATATTATACACTCAGTGTCTATATCTCAGAAGATACATTATACTTTTGAGATTTGTTATAGATTATGATATATATATATATATATATGTATATACATATATATATATATAAGGGCAAGAAAACTATATATATATGCGTATATATATATATATATATAGATATAGATATATATATATATATATATATATATATATATATATATATATATATATATATATATATATATATATATATATAAGGGCAAGAAAACTATTGATATGCTAGCGAAGATATTGTATGGAGAATAATAGTGAATATAAGAAGAGTTATCTAGTGATGCATAGAGGTGTAATCGGGAAAAAGAAAAGACTAATATAAATTTTGAAGAACAATAAATACACCCCACAAAGTACAAAGTGTTCAAAACACCACTTAACACTATGACTAAGATTAAAGGTGAATAAATAAGAGCTAAGAGATGGTAATAAGATTGTTGTCAAAATACAACCATATTAAATAGTGACAATGAACATTATTACCCATCAATATAAATAATCCATTTCAACTTAGTATGCTACTATGCAATGATATATGAGTGTATTTTGATGTCTTGTCAAAGTTCAAGGAGCTTCGGTAGGCCCAATTTTTTCAGTGGCATTGATGAGACTACCATAGTTTGGAAGGGTACATGAAACAATAGTCTCTCTAATCAAATGCAAAATTTAACCAATCAGTCTCGATTATATTATGGAAAAGTTGGACATGATAGAAGGATGGTTTTCTTCAAAATTGCAAAGAGGAGGATCTACCTATGTTGTCTTTAATGACTGAGTTGAGACATCTATTGAAAGGTATGTGCCTATAATTGATACATATAGATGTCTAAATTAATATAGATTTAAGGAATTCAGTGTTCATATGACAGATAGTGATGATGCATTGAACGAATGGTGATGTGAATAAAAAAGTCACAATAAGGAATTTAGTAACAAGTGCAGTCAAATTAAAAAGGGAAAATATTAGTTATATCATATGGAGTCAATGTGATTGGAATGGTTCCAACAAAGAACAAATAGCAATACTATAAAGAAGTGTTTAAAAGAATTCTGACTATGATTTACAACATTTTAAGAGTAAGGATTTGAAGACACCTATGTCAATAATATATATGTGGCATTGATATCGACTAATATAAAAACAATGTTGAATGAGTATGACAAGGCAACCATCTCCATTATCACCAACAACTATAATAAAAAAGCTTGACTTATCCATAACTATAAAAGGATGCCATCAAATGAGTATGGAACAATTAATAAAGACCAATAGCCTACTACACATTATCAAACATCTACAGATGTCATTTTGTATATACTGAGCATAAGGAAAATTAGATGTAAAGAAAGGACTTGGGCGATGAGATGTTAATATCAAATATTGTGTAGAGTGCTAGAAAGATGATGCTATATTTTAGAAATGAAACAATACGATATGTATCAACATCAAGAGATGACCATTGGGTTTGAAGTGCTTAGCCATCATAAATATCAGTCTATAGTAAATGAATCTATTTTAAAATACATACAGTGATGACATAGTCTCTACATATGATTATCGAATTGCAAGGATGACAATGGAAAATATGATAGAAAAAGAACATCATAGGAGTTACAAAAATATGTTTCCAATTGTTCAATCAAATCTACCATGTCACCAAAGTTAGAGTAGAAGTTGTGCATAAACATTGGCAATCTTGAAAATGTGTTGTGTAATAGTTAACAATAAGTTTTAGATTACGGTAAAAGCAGGTTTTGAAGGGACCCCGAAACCCTTTAACAAAAAATAGAAAGATAAAGCAATACAACCCAACCAAGAAAAAACCTGCAACAAACTGAAGAACAGAATCAAAATCAAGTTTTACAGGGACCTGAAAGCACTAGAAAAGTCCAAGAAAAAACTAACCCAAGTTTTACATGGACCTGGAACCACAAATAGTCTAAACTATAAAAAAACTAGAAACCAAGACCAGAGACCCCAACCAGCGGCCAAAACCAGACAGGCACCAAACCAAAGAACCCACCCCAGAGCCACTATTGCAGCTCCAGGATAATTTTAGCTGCTTCCTTGCCAATAGCAATAGTCTCTTTAGTTGAAACATCATCCATAGTAGCAGCAGCTTTCATAGCACTCTTCCTGGAGCTTTGCCTTGTTCTTTTGCTCAGACCCTCAGCCGAAATGATATCTTCATTTGCCCTTTTGCCCAAGTTAGTAGCGGCTGCCCAAATACTCGAGCTGACCTGTTCCATTTTAGTGCTACTCTCCTTGATTAGCATGGTGAGGTTCTACTCATAGTTGTTAAGTTTGTTAGGGATGTCTCCCATTTGTCCTTCCATATGACAAAGTTTAACATTGATAGTATCCAGGTTATGTTGCATAATTTCCACCTTTTTCTTCAAACCCATTATTTTGTTGTAGATCCAGGAATCAACCTTGAGACTAGTGTCGGCTTTCTCCTTAGCAAAATGCAGGAAGGTAAGCATGGTGTCCCTCTGCATATCATCACAATCATCTTCAACAATCTTGTGTGGGGGGGGGAGCAGATATAGTCATTGATATCCTCCATATCCAGTTGATCCTCCTTTCGACCCTCGGCATAGTCCTTAGGATGAGCAAAGTCCTTCCTTTTTTCTACCTCTATCACCTTAATAGGAGAAGCAGTAATAGCTGTATGGTCCTCCTTATTCTTCTTAGCAAGATTCCCGACATTGTTATCTTCCACTTTATTACCCCCGCTAGAAATAACCTGGTTACCCTCATTATTAGATTTACTCTGTTCAAAATTACCTTCACTTTTGTTTTCCTCTTTTTGTTTTTCATTATTATCTTCAATTTTTGAATACCCGTCTAAATTGGAACTTAACTCTCCAGTTTCAGTATCATCCTCATCCTTAGGTTTCCAATTCTCACAGCTTTTCGAATTCTCAGTCTCAGATTCCTCATCCTCAAGAACTTGAGAGGCAGAGGGTTTCAAATTCAGGGCATTTTCTTTCCCTTTAATAGAGTCACCCTTTTTACTCTTAATGGGCTCTTTCTTCTTGTCCTTAGAGGGAGTAGAGGCAATGTGCTTGTTTTTACAATATCCCTCAATAAGAAGGATCAGACCTTCATGAAGAATGGGTCGGGATTCCTTTTTCTTATGGGCTTCTAAACTATTAAGTAAAGAAAACCGCAAAAAGAAGGGGAAATAAATTCTATCTTTATATCTGAAATGATTTAAAAAAACAAAATGACATTTATGAACATAGTTAACAATAAGTTACCTAGTGATATCTTCATTGAAATAAACATATATGATCAAAGATGGGATGGAATGATGTTTTTTTTAAAACAATTAAATTTGTTTGTAGTACAATTACAAATGATGTTAAATTAGGGAAAGAATGCAATTAAAGTCATAGCATATATGCAAATAACCTAAATTCACTATCGTGACTTATAAAGAGGTGCATCTATTCAAAATAAAAAGATATCTTTTCATTTCACAAGATATAAAAGAAGAGTCTTTTTTTAAAATTTGCAAAAAAGTATCTATAGTTTGAAGAGAAACAACAAAACAAATAGAAGAAATATATGTTCAGATATTTTTATTTGATATATATCAAATTAGAATAATAGGTGGAGTGTGAGGAGTATTAAAAGTGAGAGGAATATGAAGAATAGGTGATATATTTGATGAATATGTATGTGAAATAAAAATAAATAAAATCAGAACTGTGTGTATGCTAATAAGAAGAAATCAAATGTATGTGAAGAATAAAATAAGATTATTTCAAAATAATAAAAATGAGAGGATAAAGAACAAAATATTGAAGTAAGAGAATAGAGGAGGTTATAAAGGATGATATTTTTTGAATATAAGTGTGGGATTAAAGCAATAAAAAGTAAAAAGAAACACCAATTACAAGGCAAGTTACGAGAGCATATAGGCTCGAGTACATAGTATGGGACCTTGTCAATCAGCAGACTACCAAAGTACTAATTGATACATATAAAGTACATCAACTCATTGAATTATATTGAAAATTTCATAAATGGTAAATATATGGTACAAGTCATTTCAATATGTGTGTGTGTGTGTGTGTATACAAAAGTATAGATGTGAATATATAAAAAATGAAAAATAGATAAATATTGAATTAAGGGTCTAATTCTCATCCACATTATGATATCTTAAGGTATGGAGGGAGAGGTAGAGTAATTTTGGGCACATGATGGATATCCTCTAGGGAACCGCTTGTAGTCTATTTCAAGCACCCTTTGGCACTATAAGTCTTCCATCTTATGATGATCGTGATAGGGAGAGAGAGAAATATTCCTATACCCTATTTGAAGAAATCTTCCAAATGATTATGTTCATTAGATTAACACTCATCTTCTCATCCACATTAAGATATCTTAAGGTGGGGAGTTTGTGGAGGGAGAGGTAGAGTAATTTCGGGCACATAATGGATATCCTCTAGGGAACCGCTTGTAGTCTATTACACGCGCCCTTTGGCACTGTAAGTCTTCCATCTTATGGTGATCATAATAAGGAGAGAGAAAGATTTCTTCCAAATGATTATGTAAATAAGAAAAGTGATCATCACAAGACTCATCTTTCTTTGGAGCTATTATATGTTAATAACTATTTCTATTTACAGGTTCCATGATCAAAAGGCATATTGGGGAAGTATATTTTATAAATCATTCCTTTTACTCTACTTCAATGTGAAAATTAAATTATAGAGAATTAATAAAGAATGTATGATGTGTCTGCATCATGTATGCTTTGTGCCTTCATGCATCATCTGTCTTCATCATGTATGCTTTGTGTTTTCATGCATTCATGTATCTACTTCATGCTTTCTTTGTGTCTTCTTGAATTAATGTGTTTACTTCGTGTCTACTTTGTGTCTTCATGCATTAATTTTTATACATTGTATATATTTATATTTCATAATTTTGTTAGCATAATCATTATTTTAATAATCTAAAATAAAATGATCAAGGAATAGGCCATTGATTTTAAGATTTTAAGTTGAGTGGAAATTAGGAATTGCTTGAGGACAAGCAATTTGAGGAAGGGTGGACTTGTCATGAGCCCAAATTAAAAGGATATATGAATATTCAAATAACATATTATATAATGATAATAATTAAGAATAATAATACTATAATCTATTATACAATAGTGATATATTTGACAATATAAAAATAAAACAATATATAAGATTATAGCATAATTGTAATGTAAAATATTATATTATAATTATAATAGTAATGAGTTAAATAAATTAAATAACAAATAAATATTTTGATTATAAATGATATCAAATACCAATAATAATTTTATAATGTACCTACATGGGTTATATTATGAAATTGACATATTCAAGGATAATATTATATAATTGAGAATTAAATATTATTATAAATAATATATAAAGAAAATATACTATGTAATAGTATTAAGATTAATAATATTAGTAATGTAATTAAGATTTGTGAATATCAATTGTACACACACACACACACACACACACACACACACACACACACACACATAGATATGATTTAATAATAATAACCATAATGTTATTAATAAATTATGTACACTATTATTAAATAAATATTGAATATATAAATATATACTAATTATATTGTTGTACATTATGGATTGAGCAAATATATGGAACACTATGATATAAACTAAAGTTTTAATAAAGAAATATGTATAGAATTATAATATGATAATATATAGTTAATATATTATTTATTTTACAATATAATACAATAAACGTTGTGATATTAAGCTTGTTGATGCAAATATATAAGTTATATTATCATTAATATTAATCAAATGACATGATTCTATGTAATGCACCTATAAATATAATATCAAGGATATGATAAGGAGATCAAGCATTTCAGAGCAGCAATAAGTTTAGGAGAACAATGGCGAGTCAACAAGAAAGTGTCGGGTCACCACCTAATAAGAAGCATATGTTGAACTAAAAACTTGGAGGGAATGCATACAACCGATCCTAAGAGAGTTGTGATTAAATACATACAGTGATAGTACATGGCAGCAATGTCTGGATAGGGAACATCAGATAAAAATGAATTAGGGGCCCTACATACTTAGAAAATGATTAGTTGCTAGAGGTCTTGATTAAGAGGAGTATACACCTATAGGTGTCTTCAAATTGGCATACCAATTGCATTCCACTTCACTATAGGCCAGTCAAAACATTAGTAACTCTAAACAAAGTAATCCTGATAGTATCTAGCATTTGTGAATGACTTCATCACAAGATAATATCCACACATCAATATGACATGACTCTATGTAATGCACCTATAAATATAATATCAAGGATATGATAAGGAGATCAAGCATTTCAGAGCAGCAATAAGTTTAGGAGAACAATGGTGAGTCAACAAGAAAGTGTTGAGTCATCACCTAATAAGAAGCATATGTTGAACAAAAAACTTGGAGGGAATGCATACAAGTGATCCTAAGAGAGTTGTGATTAAATACATATAGTGATAGTACATGGTAGTAATGTCTAGATAGGGAACATTAGATAAAAATGAATTAGGGGCCCTACATACTTAGAAAATGATTAGTTGCTAGAGGTCTTGATTAAGAGGAGTATACACCTATAGGTGTCTTAAAATTGGCATACCAATTGCATTCCACTTCACTATAGGCTAGTCAAAACATTAGCAACTCTAAAAAAAGTAATCTTGATAGGATCTAGCATTTGTGAATGACTTCATCACAAGATAATATCCACACATCAATACTACATCTAACTCAACATTGGGAGTTTTAGGGATATATAGCAATTATAGAGAAAACACACTTGTCAATTTATAAATAATCTTAAGGACATGGAAAGTGATAAAGAAATGTTGTGGCATTCACATCTTCCATAGATCTAAAGCATGATAATATCATCTTGGATTTAGCATGTAATAGCTAACTCAGCCATGAACAATAAAAAGGGAAGATATTATTCAAAAATGGAATTCTAATCTACATGCTCAAATTAAGCCACACACCTGGAAATTAGGATCTCATATTTAAAAGAAACTATAATCTAGAGCAGTCCCAAATATAGCCCCAACAAAGCTAACATATCAGACAAGTAATTAGATTTTATTCGCAATGTTCTATTAGACCAATCAATAGCAATATATTTTGTATATACCTAAAGACATATCAAAAAGAGTAGTCAATACATAATTTGGAACAATATAGTTCATGTCACACTCATGTTTAGCATGATATCAGAAACACCCACATGCATATTAGGAAAAATATGGCAAAAAGGATACAAATAAAGAAAAGTTGTAAATAAATGAATGACCCCCAAAAAATGGTTCATTACAACTTGACATGTCATGTGATAGCTCTCATAATAGTGGTACGATAGTTTGATAGGCATGAAATATTGCATGATATTTCTTCGAAGGTCATGCGATAAAGGGCCTATGAACAATGAAAATGCAATTTAAGGATAAAAAATCCTGTGTTTCATGTTGATTTCTTGAATGTTTCAGACTAGAATATATTGTTGATAGTATAGGACTTTAGTTTGCAACAGAAGACATCATGGTTTTAAAATAGTAAGGGAAATTCACATGTCTCAAATAGTTGGACAAGGAACAAATAAACCTTGCCAACACAAGAAATTGGGATATTGATGTAGAAGCATCCTAGGGTTGTTTGCAATCTTGCATGTTAGAGGAATTTTGGTGTGTAGTTGTGGTGCTTGGTTGTTATAGGGCATAGTTTATGCCTAGGAGCTCAACATACAGTGTGATACTCGAAAATGCTTAGGACCTTGGCATGGTATTGGAGTTTGACAATGCCTATGGTGTTTAGTATGCATGGGAATTTACTAGTGCTTGACTTCATTTTTCTCAGACTTAGCTTGGTTTTGGTTCTTGTTAGTGTTGAGTTGTTTGTGAGCCAACCTTTGGCATTTAATTTATGAATGGGTATTTAATTTGTGTTTTATCCGACTTATGACTCAACATAAATTTAATGTAAGGGATTTAATTTATTTTGTAATGAATTGGGATGAATTTTAGCTTAGTTAAGTATAAGTAGGGGGTCTTGTAGAGTCTTTAGGTAGATGGTTATGAGGATCTATCTTGGAGAAGAGGATGTGAAATTTGAAGGGCTAGTAGTTGTATATTGAGGATTAGGGGATTGCTTGCTTGGTGGACCTGAGGGTACAAATGTGGATTCTTCTTGGTATTCTTATCTAGTTGTGGATCTGAACTAGCTAGAATAATGATTATAAGTTGGAATTTATGGGATCTCATAGAACTAATATTGTAATTGTTATTTGTATTTGGCCATAACCCAAAAGGCCTTATAGTTAGGCATATTGCATGTAATAAGTTATTTCTATGAATAAAGAGTTGTGATTTGGTACTAGATCTTGCATTTTTTTTTCTTTGTTGTTGTGTTTCCATTGTGTGGTTATTTTTTGGGAGCTAGGACATATCCTTTGGGGGTTCTTCTATCTTACACTACATTAGGTTGTACCAGAGTGAGGTTGTTCCTATGTATATGGATAGATCACCAAAGTTGAGGC
Organism: Cupressus sempervirens; assembly: GCA_028749045.1. Taxonomy (NCBI): domain Eukaryota; kingdom Viridiplantae; phylum Streptophyta; class Pinopsida; order Cupressales; family Cupressaceae; genus Cupressus; species Cupressus sempervirens. Next base: position 406,426,752 of record CM053786.1, read on the forward strand.
AATTTGCATTAGGATTCTTGTATTTGTGGAGCTGATTATTGAATCTATTGCTTAGGGTTTGCAAAAAAATGGAAGATGCCTCAAAGAAGATTAGACCCTAGGAAAATTGATGATCTTAGTGATGTTGTGGGAGAAAGGATCTCAGAAAATATTAGAGTAGAATTTAGATCTGAGATTGCATTAATGAAGAGTGATATGATTTCAAAAATTTGAAGTGCTTTAGGTGATGTACCTAGGCATGTGGGTACTAAAGGTAGTTATGAAGAAGTTTTTGAAGACTTTGAAGTTGCTAGATCAAGTGGTGATGAGAAAAATAATTGCGTGGAGAGGCCTATTGGAACTAGGGTTGGTTAGTTTGCTAGACAAGGATCTCAGTTGACATTGAAGCATAAGATTGTAGGCTTCTAATTTGTTAGGTACTTTGACTCTTGAAGACCTATTTGATTGGATTGGTGAATTGGAAGACTACTTTGAACTTGAGGATATTGAAGATCCACTCAGAGTGAGGTTGGCACAAACTAAGTTGAAATAACATGCTTCTCTTTGGTGGAAGGAAATACAAAGAGACAAAGAAGAGGAAGGTGAAATGAAAATCACTAGATGAAGGTTTATGGTGAATAAGTTGAAGGCTAAGATCATTCATGTTGATTATGAATTTGATTTTTTTAAGAGGTTATAGAATCTAAAACATAAATATATGTCTATGAAAGATTATACCAAGGATTTCTACAAGTTGACTATTTGGTCTGGTCATAGAGAATTATCAAAGGAAAAGGTAGCTCAGTAAATTAGTGGTTTGAGATTCAATATTAAGGATGAAGTTGGTATGCTAAATATTTCTTTAGTTGAGGATTCTTATCAGTATTCTCTAAAGGTAGAAGATAATTTGAAGAGGAAAAGTAAAGGTAATGTTAGAGGAAAAGAGAAGCGGGATAGCTCGACACAAGCTAAACCGAGTGCAGAAGGTGAACTAAGACCTATTGATCAAAAAAGGATAGGTGGAGGTGGGTTTAGAGGTAATTGTTTTAGATGTGGTCAAGAAGGTAAAACATCTTTTAAATGTTTCCATGGTAGAAAAACTATTATTTTGAATGAGGTTAGAGTCTAGGATAGTCAACTTGAGCAAGGAGATAGTTTGCTAGTTTGGTGAGTACTAGTTGGTGAGAGGACGCTGGATTCTTGTTAGAGGACTAGTTTGTGGTAAAGTCTATAAGGTGATTATGGATGGTGGTAGTATTGATAACCTTGTTGCTAAAGAGATGGTTCAAAAACTTCGTTTAAAGAGAGTGAGACATCCTTATCCTTATAGGATTGGCTAGTTATAAGGTAAGCATGCTTTGGAGGTGAGGGAGAAATGTCTTGTTGATTTCTAGATTGGGTAGTATAAGGATTAAGTGTTGTGTGATATTATGGACATGAATAGTTGTCATGTGTTACTTGGTAGACCTTTGAAGTATGATTGATTGTGTCAAGAATGTGTTTACTATTGAGAAAGGTGGCTAGAAGTTTTCCTTGATTCCTTTACAAAATGAAGAGCTTGGTGGTAGGAACCTGAGTATTGGTAGTGAATTAAATTAGAAGATTCTGAGAAAGTTGGAGATCAATATGGAAAGAAACCTATAGCACACTAAAGATGGACATGAATAAGTAGTAGAGGAACAAGGGAAAGAGTGTACAAGTTGAAGACTTGGAGGATATGTATGTGAAGAACCAATTTGGGATTTATGTGTTGAATTCCACAAGATATTCTTCCAGCTACTAGGACATCTTTTTGAACCTAAGGTATCTAAAGTAGCTAGGTTTTTTTTAAATACTACATGTTGGAGGGATTTTGGTGTGTAGTTGTGGTGCTTGGTCATTATTGAGCATAGATTATTCCTGGGAGCTCAACATACTCTAGAAGCTCAGCGTACACTATGATGCTAAAAAATGCTTGGGAGCTCGACATGGTCTTGGAGCTTGACAATGTATGTGGTGCTCAATATTCTTGGGATCTTAGCTATGCTTGGGAATTTACTAGTGCTCAGCTTGGTTTTACTAACACTCAGCTTGGTCTTAGTTCCTATTGGTGTCGAGTTGTCTGTGAGCCAACTTTTGACATTTAATTTATGAATTGGTATTTAATTTGTGTTGCAACCAACTTGTGGCTTAGTTGGGTATAAGTAGGGGGTCTTGTAGATTTATTAGGTAGATGGTTAGGAGGATTCATCTTGGAGAAGAGGATGTGAAATTTGAAGGATTAGTAGTTATGGCTTGAGGATCAAAGGATTGCTTGCTTAGTGGACTTGAGGGTACAAGTGTTAATTCTTCTTGGTAATCTTATATAGTTGTGGATCTAGGCTAGCTGGGATTATTATTGTAAGTTGGATCTTGTGGGATCTTTCAGAATTGATATTGTAATTGTTGTTTGTATTTGGCCCTAACCCAGAAGGCCTTACAATGGGGCATATTGCATGTAATTAGTTATTTCTATGAATAAAGAGTTTTAATTTGGTATCAAATCTTGCATTATTCTTTCTTTGTTGTTGTCTTTCTACTGTGTGGTTATTTTTTAGGGGATGTGACATATCCTTTAAGGATTCTCCTACCTTGCACTGCATTAGATATCAAAATACAAAAAATCCTATGAATTTTAATGAGATGTTTGATGTTAAAGAACATTTACAAAGGTATATTCACATTCTAAGACACATGACAAGAAATACTACCTATGGTCATAGTTCATTACTCAACACCTTGGCCACACTTAATGCCCCTTTGCCTCGCACCAAGTGGTTACCCATGAGAGATATTGGCTTTTTCATGGAAGTGTCATTGGCACAATAAAGGGCACAAAAATGGTGAGTGTAAAATATTGGGGTGATCTGGGTGGTCCATTAGGATCAGTCTATGCACTAAGATGTTGAGCTAAAAAATAAGGTAGCTTCTATCCTATGATGTTTAGAAGGGGCTTCCATTTTTAGTACTCTACTTGCTCACAATATAGGACAGTTTACCTTGAGGCAAGTAATGGACCTTGTAGCCATAAGAGTACCTTAAGCATTCTTGCCTAAAATTTTTCTCATGGCCCCAATCCTAGAAGTAATCATACTAGGAGAGGACAAGAACTACATCTACCAAGATTTTGTATCCTTGATAGCCTTGAGTTTATAGTGGGGTAGAATAGCTAGGATTACTTGTCCCCACTTGGGTCATTCCTCTTGATTGCTCAAGAGTAGGCCCTCTAAAGGATTCTAGAATACACAAAATGGATCCACTTTTGTAGGTCAAGATTTTTGATTCACCACAAGGGTGAAGAACATACTCTCCTATTCCAATCATTTCTCGAAAACACACCAAGAAGATCAATTATGCCTCTTACTTTCAAAATCTAAGGGTGGTCAAGATTTCTTATTCATCCTAAGGGTGAAGAGCATAGTTTCCTACCACCAAAAGACCCAACTTACAAGTTTTATGTGCTTACAAAAAAAATGAACAACTAGTATATTTCCACACTCAAATGAAAGAAATACAAAAACTCTTGTTTATTAGTTTTTGTGCTTATAGGCAGTCCTGCAAAAAAGAGTTAGTAGCCTCTTAGCATTGATTCTTTGACATGCATTCTTTTAGGGAAATTTTGAAAGAAATTTTAGAGCAACCCTACAAACAAAAATGTTAGTACAAAAAGGGTTTATTCCAAAATAAGATTAAAACTTGCAATAAGCCTTTGCAAAATAGTGAATAAACCTAAAAAATAGAAAGAAAAAGACTCAAAATTGATCAAATAACTCAAACAATAGTTAGTTCTAGGAAAGTTGATAGTTTTTTGTTGACAGAGTGTTGTATGATACTTTTCAATATACTAGGATGAAACTTCTTCTTTATGTGGTATTTCATATCATACTCCTATGATAGAAGTTGCTATACTGGTGTGATAGAATCTAATATAGGTGTGCAATACTTTAACTAGTAAAGTATCACATTACAATACTAAGAAATATTGTACAATACTGATAAAGTATCACATGATAATTATGACTACAGAAAAAAAAACATAGAACAACAAGCAAAAATGCAAGACAAAAATGTAGATAAAGAGGCTAAACCAAGATGTGCTACCCCACGATGGGTACCAACAATGTACACTAGAATCATGCACCTCACAAAACCCTTCTATCCAAGGTTTTCCATAGATTGGAAAGCTTGGCTGGCAACTTAGAGCTCTGTAGTCATGGAGTGCAAAGGTTGTCCATAAGCATGGAAAGAGCTCTTAACTGAGCCTTAGAGACACAACCCTTGCTGGTAAACAATGAAATGAGAGATTCTTTAGACAAGAGAAAGAGTGAGAATGTCAAAGAAATCTAAAAATGAAATGCAAGAAGTTAAGCTATGCTAGAATGGAATGAATGAATGCAACTAACAAAGTATATGAGAGTATTACAACCCGTGCTAATTAAGCTAAGTGATCTAAGCTATTGTATAAGGAAAATAAGATATTGTAAATGCATCTAAACTAACATGAATATGAAAAGAATGAGACAAGAAGCAATAATTTCTCCACAAATGCTCCAAGAATCCATAAGTAAACTTGCAACATAACATTAGCTCAAAATAGCATCCTTAGAGAGGGAGAGAGCTCTCTCTTTTAAAGATGTACAAACAGTTGAGATCAAGATCAAGAAATAAGGGATAAAGGGTCAAGGTTGACTTTTGGCATGATCTATTTGCAAGATCATGTCAACAAATGAGAGAAAGTTGACTTTTCATGTGAGACAAAGTCTTTTCTTTTAGTTTGCAAATAGGAAAAATATTTTATGAGTGCACTTTGAGTTGGTTAGAAGAATGGGATTTTTTATTTAATTAAAAGGGGACATCTTATTTTAATCAAATATTGACTTAGGTTATTATAGTCAAACTATAGATTAAAATCAAATAAAATTATTTTTAGCAATTTGGCTTAGGCAAATGCTTAAATAATTTAGCCAAAATGCTGAGAAGGGGGTTGATAGTCTAGATGACCATTCCTAGGTGATTACAATAACTAGTAATGAATGAATGTGTGTGTGTGTGTGTGTGTGTGTGTGTGTGTGTGTGTGTGTGTGTGTGTGTTCCTTATAAAATTTCTAATGCTAAAAGATTGGATAGAGTAGTGATCAATAAAAAGCACTCAAGAAAATCATACATTTGAAGACTAAGTCCCTACAACTCAGCAAAAATTGATATTTACAGAAGTGCTATGATAAACTAGTCACATCTTGTGTGGAGCAAGTCAAATGATTTCTATTAATGTGGATTCAATCTAGGAAGTAGTGGGTGTATAATTTGTATGCTATTAATCAAATATGTTGTTCCTCATTTAGTGGATAGTTCTCTCCTTCTTTCTATCTTTCTAATAGTGCTAATTTTCCTACTCTCTTATTGTTAGTTTGTTAGTTAGGAAGTTTTTTGTTATAAATAAGAAGCTACCTTTCCCATAAGCTAGCCTAGATAGAGTGATATTTTCATGTAATAACATCTTTTCTAATACCATATAAAGTGTTCTTTTTAATCCACACTTTTGAAAACATGTATAAAGTAATGAAGTTTTGAGTTCATAAGTACATAAATAGTTCTATATATACACATCTGAGAGGACCCACTTGGTGAGTAATCCCTTTTAATTTCAGCATTGGTTTCCATTAGTTTAATTTACTAGTTTTGGAATTTTTATATTCTTGCAACCACTAGAAGAAATTTCTTATGATTGTTCCTATGGCCAAAGGTGGCATACTAATTTCATTTATGATGAACCAAAAATTTATTGTGGTTATTTGCATAAGTTCAGCTTAGCATTATAATTTTGTCAATCATTTAAATTATTACAATTCCAATCAGTTAATTTTTTATATTGTTTTATTTAAGTTGTAGGTTAGTATGACTCTAGAGGAAACTAAGTTAAAGAAATTCAAGTTCATATCTCTAGGTTGACAAGTAAATTAACATTCTCCATGAGAAAGATAGTTGTTCAATATAGATGTCCAATCCCTAAGTTGAGTTTTATAGAATAGTTATTGACCCAATTGGTAATTCTAACATTTATGGAATCATTGTTTGGGATGGTGTCAAGATAACAACCTATTGCAGCCATTAGTTAAATATTAATTTCATTTCATGTTTTCAGTACTTATACTTAGTTTAGTGAATTTGCAAATTAACTTTAATTTCAAGTTACTTCTCACTATGAAATTGAATGTATAGAGGAAGAAGAAGAGATGCCTTTGACAAATATCACCTAAATGGTTCTTATCCTAGAAATTAGTTAAGAGATATTTTTGTCCACCAAGAAGAAGAAGAGAAGAAATCTTATGTTGATGGTGTTCCACATCTAGCTCATTCTTCATCTTCCTTAGAAGTTCCTTAGAAGAATAACCAATTGATCAAAATTATTTTTCTAACATATCATCGGTCTTAATAGAAATTTGCACTATAAGTGGTTATTATGATTTTATTTATTTATTCAAGGAGGATAATGACATATTGTGATCTTTTACATTGTAGATTATGTTTGATGTGGTATTTAATTTAACAATCTAGTTGATTTAAAGAAGAGTGTGGTATTGAGTTGATGAACTTCTTAAAGGGGAAAACTATTTTTAGTGAAGTGAATACTTTCATTTACAAGTATATTAACTTATTTAAGATAGTAATAAAGTTATTAGTTCACTTTAATGTATATATGATTATTACCCACATTTTTTTATTTGAACATCGACATACTTCCAATATACATAAGATTTTGGCAATACAATCTAGAAAATTATAAAAGCTAACCCTAGGATATTATATTTAACCATATTGTTCATGTAGACTCACAATATAATTAAATTTGATTAACTATATTTAATATTTTAGATCAATGATAAACATTCAATACGATGGATTAATTAGTTAAATTTCCTTGTCATAAAGAGTTGTCTAGGGTATTAATATAGGAATTAAAATAAGGATTGTATAAATCTATTTACATTAATAACCTTGTTAAAATAATTAATAGATGTGTTGGTTGGTTACATCATGATGAATTTTGGAATGCATTTATCTTATGAATTAAATTTGTTGAGTTGATTGGAAATAATGCTAATACTATTTATTCTTAAATAATGGAAGATTGACTTTTTAAAGGGGTCACTATTTAAGTTTTAAATTTATTCAATTAATTGAAATATAAAATTATCAAATAAAGTAATTATGAAAGTAACTTAGAGAAATTTATTTAAAATTATTATGGGTATGTACAGGATCATGGTGAGTCAAACTATACCCTTTACTGGCAGTGTAAAATTAGCAAATTGGGTTTATGTCAACTTGACATGTAATTTTGAACTAGTTATGAAGTTTATATTAAAAATTTGTAAGAATAGAGTTTGTAGGAAATTGAATGTAGTCTCTAGAATATAGGGTGTTATTTGAAAATAATTTAATATGATTAGTCCAAAAATCATATTTTGATGTAGTAGTACAAAAATTTTAAGGAAAAAATAAGAAGTAGGTGTATATCTGACCACCTTAATCATAAAAAAAATATTTTTATAAGATTATAGATATAATAAGTAGACTTATGCCTAGATGTGATGCATATATTTGATTACATATCTAAGGACATAGTAAATTTGTTCTAAAGGTTCAAAATAGGTCATGGCGTACCCTATGACCCCTTTCGACTCATTCCATGACAACACACATCCCTAGAAATCCATATTAAATTTATTCTAATTGGTTGAAAGGGGTCATAGGGTATCCTATGACCCCTTTCAACCCATTCAATGACAAGTTATGTCCCTAGGGGCCCTAGGTTTCCTAGGGACATATTATATATGTTGTAATGGGTTGAAAGGGGTCACAGAGTATCCTATGACTCCTTTTGACCTATTCCATGACAATGTACATCCTTAGGGGTTCTAGGACCCTTAGAGACATAATGAATTTATTCTAACGGGTTGAAAGGGGTCATAAGGTATGACCCCTTTTTAACCCATTCCATGACAATATATGTCAATAAGGGTCCTAGGACTTCTAGGGACATAATACATTTTTTTTAAAGAGTTAAAAGGGGTCATAGAGTATTTTAATCGCATTGCAAGATATATTGTCAATTAGTGTCAAAACACTTAGTCATAATGAAAAGACACTTGTAATTGAGTTTCCATCCTATAGTGCTAACTCAACCCACAAAGGAACCAAGAAAAGAGTGTTAATCTTGCAAGAAATTTCAATTGAGTTGCAGTGCCAACCAAGTTGATAGTTCACACCAAGTTATAGTGTCAACCGAGTTGACAATGTCTACCAAGCTCTAGTGTGAATCAAGTCAAAAGATTTTTCTAGAATAGTAAGAAAGCTAGTAGTGTAGTGCAAATAGAGTCAAAAGTGTCTATTGAGTAATCAATATGAACCAAGCATCCAATATCAATCGAGTGTTAGAGTTAGCCAAGGTGACAGTGGTGCCAGAGTATCTTCAACATCACCCAAGTAAGTCATTGGACCCGAGTTCCTACACTGATTTAACTTGGTGATTATTTTTGGAAATAATTTTTTTGTAGTTAATGTATGTAAGAACTATTTGGATGGATATGAGTATAAGGTATTTTGGTTATCCAAAGATGGAAAAACCATAAGTTGAAAAACATAGTATAAGCAAATATGGAAGAGCAGATTGTCTAGAAGGCTACAAGCAACATAAGGAATGGAAGAGACTCATCTATCATAGTTAGGTGATTAGTTTTACTTAATAGGATCTTCATCAACAATCACAATTTCATTTTAGAGATCAATTAACTAATTCATCCTAATAGGTGCATTAGTCCCAAATCCTCTAATAGGGTGGACGTAATATTCCTTTGCAAAAACACCTAATAGATTGCATACTTAATTGTATTGTATAAATCCTTTTACAAGGTGGACCTAATAGTCCTTTTTACTCTTAACTGAGTAATATCATTAGAAGTGATCAATTGTAAGCCTTAACATGCCAAATTTACTATTATAGTAGTGAAGCATTATGGGTTTCATTCCCACCCCAGTTTTACCTTCTACTTGGAGGGTTTCTTTACTAAATATTGTGATATGGTGTTGTTACTTTACAACTTTATGTTTCTTGCATGCAAGTATATTGGACAACTTAATAAACTAGATTATAAGAGGAAGTTTAACAACTATATTAGGCACCTATATTATATTACATTTCCAACAATTGGTATCAGAGCAAGGCTCTCTTATCAAAAAGTTCAACAACTTGAGAGAAAATATCAAGAACAATGGAAGTATACAAGCTAGAGAAATCCATTGAGAATGAAAATTTGGATCTACATGTGGCCATGGAGAAAATCAAGAAATTGAAGGAGAAAATCTCGTAATCTCTAAAAAGAAGAAAAGAATTAGTAGAAAGGACGAGTGACAATCTCTACCTAGAATAAATAATTGAAGATATTTGCAAAGAAAGAATTTTAGATGAAACAGATGCTACAATAGAAGATCTACTTGGAAGGAACCTTATTCTTCAAGAAGAAGTTAGAAAATTGAGAAGAGAATACGAGATTCATTTAGTCAGAATATGTAAAGTCATGGAACAAAAGAACCAAGCTAAAAATGACAAAAATAGGGTAGAAGAAGATAAAAGATTACTCAACACTAGGATAGAAAAAAAAGACAATGAAATCCACTAGCTTTCACTACATCAAGTAGATATGGAAAATTAGTTGAATAATGCAAATCAAGAAGTCATCAATCTAAGGAAAGAAAAATAAAAGACTCATGAATGATCTTAGAGAAGAAAGAGAAACCAATGAAAGAATGATAAGATCACAAGAAAGCATGGATCAATTAGTTAAAATATCTTAGAAAAGACACAAAGGAAAAGTAGAATTGGGCTACACTAAACAAGGAGAGTCGTCACTACAATGAGCTCAAAATAATAAAATACCTAGATGCAATCATCATGGAAAGACATGAAATATGTAAAATAAATGTTGGAGCAATGAAAAGTCAAAGTTTAATGGAAAATGTTATAGTTGTAACAAAAATGGACATAGATGATAATGAAAGAGATTTGACCAATGAAGATGCCAAAATGTTTTTCAAGTTCCTTGCTAAGGACTAGGCTAACATCCTCCTCAAAGGGAAGGATGAGAAGAAGCCCAATTAGGGTTGTTTCCTCTTTTTTTTATATGCTTTTAGTTTGTTGGTTAAAGAAATCTGATAGTTTTAAGGTGGTTGTGCCTTTTTTTTAAAACTTTTATAGTTTATGTTGTTATGGTATAGGAAATAGTAGTTTGATTCCTGCTAAAACTCTTTGTTTGATCTTTCTAGGTGATGTTTTTTTTATTATAAGCATTGGGGGTGTTTTTGATTATTGGTGTTCTACTAGTAGTTTTTTTTTTTTTCTATTGTAAGGGCCAACCCCCTTGTTTGGCTACTTTTTAGTTCAAAAACAAACATGGACATAGAGAAAGTGAATGCACAAAGAAAACTAAGTTTGAAGGAAAATGTTTCACATAAAACAAACAAGGTCATAAATCTTTAGAGTGTAAAACCAAGAATTGGAATCCTGCTAAACAACTTGCTAAAGAAATATTTGGTTGGGATTACAACACTTCGTGCAGATGTTATTTATATAGAGAATTTGGACACATTGGAGCTAATTGCATGAGGAATCATCTCAAAAAAAAAATCCTACCTAAATATGTTATGTATGAAAATAACTTGGTCATCTAGCAAAGAACTACATGAATCAAGACTCAAATGAAGCAATAATGGATGAGGAAGTCTCTAGAAAATTCAAATGAAAATAGTGAGCTTTTTGACACCCAAAGCAATGAATTGGGTGATTCAACTATCTCTCCTTGAATGGGAAAGGAGACCATTTGAGCTTTGATCAAATTCACATTCCACACCAGTTCTAGACATTCAAGCATGAAATTTTATATCAATATATCATATGCACTTGGACAAAAGGAAGTCTTAGACTTGATTGAGCTATTAGTTCTAACTAAGTCACTCCTTAAGCCTACCTGAGTTGTTAGTCCTAAGCAAGTGTGGGTAGACTCAACCAAGCCACTGACTCAACCAAGCATGGTTAGTTAGTATGTTTTGAGCACTTAAGGGTTGCAAACCAAAGAAAACTTCTCTTACCTACCTAGGTATAGAGTATTAAATGAAGCCCTAGAATTGAAAATTGATAATAATAAAAAAGGGAGAAATCACAGTCTCATTTTCACCATAAATTTAGAATTTTATAGAGAGTGTAGCATTCCTCAAGCCCCATAAGTAATTAAGCACAATTTTTTTGAAAGAAGAGTCTTAGGTGATATTAGTATTCTTTAGATTCCTCACCAACTAAGCATCATGACAACATCATCCAGTGTAAAGGTCAAGAAAGGTTCATAAATGTTGGTGAAGAGCTCAGATTGCATTCCTTTAAAGTTTAATCTTTATCCAACAATTGTCAAGGAGAAGGATCCCCAATGAGAACACTCATCAATTCCTCCAAATGCACTTCTCATCCATGACATCAGGTCATTTTATTATTTCTCTATTCAAGAACTAAGGAATCTTGAGCTAGATTATGCATATGATGCATTGTGTGATAATGATGTACTAAAGTTAGAACACAAACATCTAGAGGTCAAGGTTTTGGCCCACATCATCCACATGCCAAAAAACTTCCAAGTCAAATGCATCAAGTTTATACTAAGCCAAGTCCATGATATGTCATTCTAGTTGGAGCAGACCTATCTGGTCACCAAGAAGATGATGAATAGAATAATAGGGTATATGTTGATAGAGAAACCTAAGACTACCAATACCCTAGGTTAGAAAGAATTAACAAAGCTAACCCTAGCTAAATGGGATGGAAGAGGTATGAAGTTGAACAATGTGACATACATGGAAATCAAGTTTGGTATCCATGTCATTGAACACAAAATCTACAATTCAAGCCATGAAAACAACGTACCATGTAAGGCAGTGGACTTGGCATAAAAAATTGTCAAGAAGAATCTATCTTTTGACCTATCTAAGCTTCAATGCAGCTGTTTAAGAAAGAACATGGAGAGCATTCAGGTCTCAAAGGAAAACACATATAAGTTTTGTTTTCTCTTAGTATCTTTCTTATTTTATGTTCAAAAACTATTTCTTTCAAAAGGAAATTTTGTTTGGAAGAAAGATACTCCAATTCTATTTCATATAAATGAATTCATAAGTGAGATGGGTGAGAACTTTGAGAGCATCATGGATACATACTTTGATAATTTCAAGGAGAGGATGTAGAGCAAGCTTAGGATCTTTAAGAAACTTGTAAAGGATTATGAGTAGGATATATGTTTCTTGGTTGACCATGATAGAGTTCACATATAGGCAATAAAGCCAACTATAACATGGGTTAAACCTCTATCATATGAGTTAAATATTGATGAGACAAGAGACATTATTGAGGCTCTCATCAATGAGCTAGTAGACCCCAAGGCTACCTATTTTGGGATATATGATGAACCTAAAAAAAGAATCTTACTTGAGATTTAGATCTCTCAAATTCTAAAAAGAGAAAATAAGAGACTAGAAAGAATTGGAAAGAAACTTACAAAATCAAATTCATCTCCTATGATCATTGAAGGAAAAGGTGATGATATAGAAGAGGAAGAGGAAGAAGCAGAAGAAGAAGAGGTAGAGGAACCTCCCAAAAAGAAGTTAAAGACCCCAAAGAGGACTACAAATTCTACTCCTATGATTAACACCTCTAAGGCAAGAAAACCCAAGAAGAAACTAAAGCTACAGGATGAAGATGAAGATGATGATGATGAAGAAAATACCTAAATTTTAATTTTGAAAAAGGAACCTCCTACCTTTGAGAAATAGCTAAAAAACATAAGGGAAGGTAGGGGTATGGTAGGTTATCATTTAGGTATGAATCCAGAAGCAAGGAAGAGTGGAAATAGGTTGAGAAAGCATTAATTGAGAAAATGGCAAGATAGAAGTATGAACCTTCTAAGCTTAAAGGGAATGCTCCTAAAAATATACTAAAGGCTATTTCACATCTTTGGGATAGTGCAACAAAAAGAGAGAAAGATATTAGAAAGAAGACCCTAAGGAGTTTTATGCCTAATCTCTTTGATAAGGAAACCAAGGAGGAAATGACAAAAAATGAAATCAAACAAAATCCAAGATTTAAAACTTTTCAAGTTTTATCAAATAATATAGAAGATGTTTTGAAGTCCACAAAAAAGACATGGAATGAATTTTTTGACATCAATGAAGAAGGAGACCTACTAAAGGTTCTTGCATCTATGAAATGTGGGCCTTTGAACCTCACAAACACTTCAACATGGTCATTACCTGTGAAGTTATTCTAGGATAAACATGGTATTATTTACCCAAGACACTAGACAGTGCAACCTGTTACCTCCTATCTAAAGGGTTTTTGCTTATTAGATATCCTCAAGTTCAAGGTGTAAGAAACCAGACCCTCTAAGAATGAAGGATTTAAATAAATGCAATTGATCTAAGTGAATGTGCAAAGTATTCTATATGAGAGATGCAATTTATTCTATTAAACAATAAAAGAAATTAAACTAGATGTATGCATTGTTAACCTAGATGAGAATCTAAAATGATAGAAATGTGGAAACTAGAAAATAAGGTGAGTACTCAATTCGACAGCAATTCAATAGCATGAAAATTCAACCTTTGTAATGAAGAATTAGGAGTTCCTTAAAAGGAATTCCTGGAATACTCCAATTGTTGAGATCGATTTCAATCAACGGTCATGATTGAAGATGAGGTTCAGTTAAGATGGAAGATTCCCAAATTAGAGGGAGTTAACTAGCTCAGATCTGAGTGTAAGAGTTAGCCAGCTTAGATAGACTTTAGTTTGAGAGTAAGTGATCTGGGTCACTTCTAATTTGGTCAGTAGTGAACTAGGAATTTCCATTCTTGAACTAAACATAAAATTAGGAGAGATATTTAATTTAATAAAATAAGATATGCTCTCATAATTACCTTTTTCTATTTAATTAAGTAATTCTATTTAATTAATTAGAGATACTTTTCTTATTTAATTAAATAACTCCATTTAATTAATTTAGGAATAACTTCCCATTTAATTAAATAACTTTGTTTAATTAATTTAGAAGTAGCTTTTCCATTTAATTAAATAATTTCATTTAATTAATTAGAATAGGCATATTTATTAAATTTAATAAATTTAATTCCATAGTACATTAGCCTTAGGAGATAATTTAATTTAATAAAGTATGAATACTTTAGATTAAATTAAATTGAAATCAAATAGGTTTAATGTGCCTAATATGAGTGTGTACTATAGGGATTAAATAATGAGTATGATGAATACTAATTAGAGTTTTCTGTATCTGACAATTAAGTCAAGTAGCGAGTAGCAGAATGAGAATTGCCTATTAGAATAGGTCTTAAGAATTGATTAGAAATAGACTAGAATTGGTTGAGATGGCAATGAGCCAATTTTGGGGTATTACATTTTGCCCCTCTTTGAATGAATGTGCAAGAAGCATGTTCAATTCAAATAAAAATCAGAAAGCATGATGCGAAGATGAGATTGGTTTCGAAGTTGATGATATAGAGACCAATTGATAAGCTTTTAAGGATTATGTCTAGAATAGAGGTTAATCCCAAGGAATCCAAGCAAAATACCTAGATACCTAAAATTGATAAGCATTTAAAAGGTTTCTTCATAATGAAGTTTGACCTTTAAGGATATAGATAGAACACCTAGATACTTGAGATTGAAAGCATTTAAAAGATTATCTCTAGAATGGAGCTTAACCTTTAAAGGATCTAGATAGAACACCTAGATACCTAAGATTAATAGAATTTAAAAGATTATCTCTAGAATGGAGCTTAACCTTTAAGGATCTAGATAGAACACCTAGATACCTAAGATTGATAAAATTTAAAAGATTATCTCCAGAACTAAACTTAACCTTTAAGCATCCAGATAGAAGACCTAGATATCTGAGATTGATAGCATTTAAAAGATTATCTCTAGAATGGAGCTTAATTTTTAAGGATCTAGATAGAACACCTAGATACTTGAGATTGATAGCATTTAAAAGATTATCTCCAGAATGAAACTTAACCTTTAAGGATCCAGATAGAACACCTAGATACCTAAGATTGAAAGTATTTAAAAGATTATCACCAGAATAGAACTTAATCTTTAAGGATCTAGATAGAACACCTAGATACACGAGATTGAAAGCATTTAAAAGAATATCTCCAGAATAGAGCTTAACCTTTAAGGATCTAGATAGAACACCTAGATACCTAAGATTGAAAGCATTTAAAATATTATCTCCAAAATAGAACTTAATCTTTAAGGATCTGGATAGAACACCTAGATACCTGAGATTGAAAGCATTTAAAAGATTATCTCTAGAATGGAGCTTAACCTTTAAGGATCCAAATAGAACACCTAGATACCTGAGATTGATAGCATTTAAAAGATTATCTCCAGAATGGAGCTTAATCTTTAAGGATCCAGATAGAACACCTAGATACCTGAGATTGAAAGCAGATAACAAAATCAAATTATGAGACATAGAATCATCCCCAAAACAAGGCTTGATCCTCAGGAGTCAGGGTTTAGACTGTCCCCATACCTATCCATCAAAATCTAAGAAGATTTGTTATAAGATTGATCAGTTGATGAAAAGATAAGATAGATAGCAAAGATGCTAGATAGAAGGGAGCAAGATGCCCCAAGTGATGAGATGCCCCAAATGACGAGGACATAAGATAGGAACAAGATGGCCCAAGTGATGAAGATTCAAATTGATTAGAAATTCAAGTTTAATGATGTAATCATCCTGCCCCCTCGGGAGTGAAATTGAAAGATGAAACACCAAAAATATGATGTAAAGAAATATGTTGAGAGATATAAAAGAAATTGAAGATTCAGTAGAATATAGAAGAGATCAGAATGATTGAAAGAAAATTTAGAGTTGATTTGAAATGATTGCGAGGTTTGAAGACCAAGGTTGACCAAAAGTTAACCATATTTGGCCCTAGTTAACTTGAGTTGACCTTTTCAAAAATAAAATTTAAAAACATGAAGGATTTTGAGTTGAAAAGATTCCAAGAATCGCAAAGTATCAGAAAGATTTGGGTTGCACAAACCTTCAATCGCGTCAATCCCCAAAATTTTAAAATGCCTTTTTAAGGCACTTAGGTGTGTCAGATTTTGAATTCAATCTTCAAAATGGATTCAGAATGGTCAAATTAGCCGGGGGTGATTTTTGCACAAATTAGAGCACTTTGAGAAATTAGGTCAACTGCTATATAAGGGCCCAAGGGGTCATTTTCAATTCATTTGTGCTTTTTGTCTTGTAGTGAATTGAGCTTTGAGAGAGACATGGTAGTGAACATGAGATATCATCATTTTGAGTGCTCCATATGACACAACCGGCTAGTAGACTATGGACCACCAGTGAGTCATCAATTTTTAGCATGTTTTAGGGTTGTCCAAATAGTCTTCATGCGAGACTGTCCTTTCTCACACGAAGATGATCTCTTCTCGCATGAAGAAATAGGGCGCGTTATTTCTTCATGCATGTCTATGAGGTTTCTCGCATGGTAGACACCCACCTCTCGCATGAAGAACAAGATTCTTTGCATGCAAGAACTTTCTTTCTCATGCGGGGATTTCATTTATCATGCAAGGAGATTCTTCACATGGAAGAGGGAAACTTCACGTGAGAGTTAGAGATCTTTGCGTGAGATCTTAAGATCTTCACACGAGAACCCCATGACAATAGTGTTCAAATTTTTTGATTTTACACGTAAAATTTGCATTTTTATTAGCTTTTTTTTTTCATTTCATTTCGATACTAATCTTTTTCTTGTCATTTTTTTTTGTGTGTGTGTGTGTAGGAGGTCTTTCATGATGTCTCATTCATAACGCATTATCCACCCTATGGAGATTTGTTACAAAGTCTCGATGATGTTGATTGGGCACACATTGCTCGATTGGGTTTGTCCTCACTATGTCAGATCCCAGCTATGATGGTGAATCACAGCTTACTCATAGCTTTGGTGGAGCATTTCCATTTAGAGATGAACACCTATCATTTTCTAGTGAGGGATATGATGATCACCCAAAAGGACATCTAGATACTGCATATCCTATTACACAGAGCCAGAGTGGTGTATGATATAGTGCCCTCAGCAGGCACAGAAGCACTTTCTATTGTGTTTGAGAGGGAGATGCAGAGAGGTCAAGCCATCAGCTAGGATGGGCTGATGCATACATATGGGCTGACACATAGGCTGAAATCTATGCTAGCTATATTCTTGAGTTGCTTCTTCTATCCTGATAGAGGACAACATGGTTTGGGGTGTGGGTGAGGAGTGATGCTACACTAAATTGTAGAGGTGTCTGAGATTTTTGGGTGGGGTTAGTGCATGGTGGCCCACTTGTACCATGAGATGCACAAGATATTCTTCCATGAGAAGAAGACTATGGTCGCCAAAGTATATGTGCTTCAAATTTTGGCCTGGGAGCATCTTCCCATATGTAGGCCAATTTTTGAGGATGCTAGAGAGCTAATGGAGCCTTACATTTGTCGATATCGAGGGCACATTACCTAGGTCTTCCTAGGTAAGACAGAGCATTGCAGACACATCTCGATGACCTAGTCTCCATCATATGGCATCCTTGGTGAGAGACTAAGGACTGGGATGATGCCTCTGAAGAGCTGCCCTGGTTGTTCAGCTCATGACCACTGTTGGGGAGGACAACGCAGATCATAAAGAAATTTGTAATTTCATAGGTGTGGCAGCAGTACGGCCGACCACAGGATATTTCTTAGGAGTATTGTGCCTATGTAAGATTGGTTAGAGATGTAGGGAGAGGGTGGCCTCCATGGATGGATCCTGGTAGATCTATGATAGATGTACATAGCCTAGTTGTGGTTTAGTAGGACTACCTACTAGAGGTAGCAAATGCAGGGATGACACCTGCATATCAGGCTTATTTTATCAACCATCCATTCCCAAGAATTACTGATCCATTGGGGATGGCAGATCAGGCACAGAGATAGGTGCCTTGATAGTAGTAGGACACTCAGCCACAGCCATAGGTCTGGCACCAGGTATAATAGTTGCAAATTCCCCCATGGCAGATGGGATTAGACCCAAGTGCCAAGGGTAGTGGGATAGGACATGGTTGGTGGTAGAGGTAGAGGATGGAGTAGGTCCCATAGCAAGAGGCTCCACAATAGTAGGTGCCACCAAAGTAGTAGGTGCCACCACAATAGCAGGCACCCCTATAGTAGCAGGCACCACCACAATGGTAGGCACTTGAGATACTTGATGAGGATATTCTAGATCATCCTATAGCTGGGGTGTAGGATACGGTATGACACTACCAAGAGAAAATTCATTAGGCCTCTCAACAGTTGGGAGATCTATAGATACAGGTAGCTGTCTGGGACTCACAGCTAGTGGAGCACTAGCAAGAGATTGATCGATGGAGAGAGAACACTAAGACTACTGAGTAGAGATTGGAGATTAAATAGGAGGATATTTTCCTTTAGTTGGCTTAGGTGGCTTATTACTTTGTTACATATTCAATAGTGGTGCCTAATGAGGCTATGCAGGTGCAGCAATTTTCATAGTATGCTCGAGAGTCAGAAGGTACATGACCTCCTACTAGACCTAACATGTCACCACCTCCTCTTCCACTTGTGGATCTTGCTCCTACTCCTCTTGGAGATGAGAGCATGGGACAAAGTTAGATGATATGCATCTAGTTGAAGATTTTTGATCTCTAGCTATGTATTGATTGGTGTGCCAACACCATTTTGTATCATTTTGATCGATAACACTCGAGTAGTGCCTATTTTTGTACTAACCCATTCTTTTGAGATATACATATATATGAAATTTTGAGTTGAGTATCAATGCACATGCCATTGTTTCTTTTTCTTTACTTTGATGTACATGAGATGTGAGTATGATGATTAGGAGATGTATGTTGTACTTTGATATGAATGCATATGGATTCTAATGTGATGTGATGTGATTATGAGAATGTAGAGTAGATATTATGAGTATATGGATGCAATGCATATGGAAATGGACTGACATCTCATGTAGTGTTGCATGTTTTTGCTTGACAGTGATAGGTATTTCATTGAGGAGCACGAATCGATGAACCAAATGCTTGTGCAACTATGATGAAACCTAACATGTTTGAAGATGCCCCCAATCCTTCCTCAAACAAGGGTGAAATAGAATCACAACCAAATTGCATGCTTATGCAAGTGAAGTATCTAATGCAAGACTTATGTTAAATGCAACCCTAGGTTTGGTTACCAAGCCTCAATGATTTATCATCACTAGATATAGAACAAAGCTCGTATGTTGTACAATTCCTACTGACATTGCAATCATGGGAATATGAATAGAACATATGTTATAGGTTTGTCAAGATTAAATGTAAGCATTCAAGGCACAAGAAGCCATAATGACTAGAACATTTGTCCCTTTTAATATAGCAAGTGAACATAAGCATCAAAGCATAAATGCCAAGATGACTAGAATGTTGCTTGCATGATAGACACGACAAACAAATGGGAGATCCATCTTATGCTAAGTAATTAGTATTTATTCTGTTTGCAATGACCCTTGCGTTCATAACCTAAGACAAAAATGTGCTAGGTATACTTGCAGTGGCCTGTACATTCACTTAAGAGGATGAGTATCAGTATATACTATAGCATGAAGAGTTCACTCCAATAGACAAGGAGAAGTACCAATGTTATTGATGTATTCGTATAAAAGGAATCAAGGTACACCCGGCCATCCAATTTGAGATGGAGGCTCTTATAGTGGACACCCCTCTCATAGGAATATGTCAACTAATTGGAACTAAACTACAAACAAAAAGTGAAGAAAAGATCATGCCCCTAGTCATTACTTCTCTAATCAGAAATGACATCATCGAGTTGCTCGAAGTGACACGATAAAGTAAAAACAAAGCAAACAAAGAAAAAGCTCTACATATCCAAACAAGTATGTCCTTTTGAAACTATTATTTTTCCTAGGATTGATGTCAAGTGTCAGTGTCTAGAACATGTTTGAAAGAAATCTCTTCAGTAGGGTGACAATAGTTGGCAGACGTAGTCAAAATGACTGGTGACTAAAGTCAAAGAGGAAACTTCAAGATGAAGAACCTAAAGTGGACTAAGCGATAGTAGGTAGACACAGCCAAAATGAGTGGTGACTAATGTAAGAGAGATCTTCTATAAAGGAATCTGGAGACATGACCCAATCAATAGTAGGGAAACATAGTTGAAACAACTGGTGACTATTGTGAAAGAGATTCTATGAGGAGAATCTTGAAAATAGTACACTAGCAACAATAGGCAGACGCAGTGAGGACCACTGATGACTGTCGCAAAGGAGATTCTATGAGGAGAATCTCAAAAAGTGTGACACTGAAGGGGAATACCCTTTGAGTTGTAACAAGACTCAATCCATGGATACATGAGCAAAAAGTAAGAAAAGTAGGAAAGTGAAAGCATGAAAGCGACTGTATAGAATAGCTAGAAGATGCGCTGCAAGATGGAGCATTGGGAACAAG
Organism: Cupressus sempervirens; assembly: GCA_028749045.1. Taxonomy (NCBI): domain Eukaryota; kingdom Viridiplantae; phylum Streptophyta; class Pinopsida; order Cupressales; family Cupressaceae; genus Cupressus; species Cupressus sempervirens. The sequence continues at coordinate 406,447,378 of CM053786.1, forward strand.
AGGTGCCTGTTTACTAGATTTTCACCTTCTTGGTAGGATTTTCCTTTTTCTTGCTACCATGATGCCTATTTCAAGGTTTTCACCAATGGCACTTTTTTTTTTTTTCAATTTTTTTTGTATATTTCTCTTTTTGATTTTTTTGTATTTTTCTTTTTTTTCATTTTTTTTGGTGTTATCATGGCGCCTGTTGCTAGGTTTTCCCCAGGGTAACAATTTTTTTTAGGACTTTTTCTGAGTTTTAAATTTTTTTAGGACATATAGATATGTACAAAGAGCTTACTGATATCAGGTCAACTATAAAATTGCTTTAGGTGGAGAGTGTTGATAGGTAATTTAAGCACTTCTCCTTTAGTTTTGAAAAGCTAATAGGCATCAGATCCATATACTATAGTAATGGTGTAAGGACCGAGCTAGTTCAATTCAAACTTTCCTTTTTGTACTTGTTGTTGTTGATTCTTAGGGTTCTCTCTCAAGATGAGATCACCTAGCTAGAAGTCACGTGGCTTGACCCTTCAATTGTAGCTTCTTGCCATTCATTGTTGATATGCTCACAGATGATGACATGCCACTTGTTGTTGTTCATCCAATAACACAAGCTCTTGAAGCCAAGCTATCCTATAGTCATCATCAATGATAAGGCCATTCATAGAGATTCTCAAGGTAGGAATCTTGACCTCTATTGAAAGCACAACATCTACCCCATACACCAATGCAAAGGGAGTTGTGCCTGTTGGAGTTCTAATGCTTGTCCTATATGCCCACAAAGCTAGATTGATCTAGAGATGCCAGTCTCTCCCTGATTTGGTGACTTTGCAATGAAGAATTTTGAGGATTTCCTTATTGGATGCCTCAGCCTGGCCATTACCCTGGGGGTAATAAATGGAAGACCAATGTTGTGTGATTTTGAATTTCTTGCATAGTTCCTTGAGGTCTTTATTCTTGAATTGTCCTCCATTGTCAGTAATGATTGAGGATGGTACACCATATCTCTAGATGATGTAGTTTGTGATGAAAAGTATTATAGTTTTTCCATTAGCAACTGTGAGAGGTAATACCTCTACCCATTTCATGAAATAATTTGTAGCTGTAATAATGAACTTATGTCCATTAGAGGAGGTTGGGTGGATCTGCCCCACCAAGTCGAAAGCCCATTATTGAAATGGCCATGTTGTAGTACAAGGAATCAGGTCTTTGGCTAGAGCGTGAATTAGATTCCTATGTAGCTAACACTGCTTGCAAGACCTAGCATACTTGATAGCTTCTTTCTCCATTTTGGGCTAGTAGTAACCAGTACAAAGGAGTTTGTGAGCTATTGTTAGGCCATTGGAATGAGCTCTACAAATGCCCTCATGAACATCAATTAGTGCATGTTTGGACTCTTTAGGTTCTAAATACCTAAGGAGTGTTCTGTCGAGACCTCTCCTATACAAATCATTAGCAATAATGACATAATGTGAAGCATTATGAATTAGGTAACATTTCTCATTCCGAGTTAGACCTTTCTGAATGGTTTGATTGTGAAGGTAGGAATAAATGTGATGGTAACAAGATTATTCTTGTCCTATAATAGAATAGATCATCTTAGAATTAGGAGTTTCATAGGCTGGGTAGTGTAATTCTTCCACCAAGAACTCATGTCAGAGATCATTTTCAGGCATTTGTAGCAGGGAGGCCAGACTAGCCATGGCATCAGTCACTTTATTATCTGCTCATGGAACTTGCTAAAAGGTGATGTGTGTAAAATACTTCTTTAAGTCATCAACCATGTGCTTATAAGGAATTAGTTTCTCATCCTTTTTTTGGTACACATCATTAACTTAGTTGATGACAAGCTGAGAGTCACCAAATATATCTAACTGATCCACTCTCCATTCAACTACAATTTTCATGCCATTGATCAAAGCCTCATATTCAACAATGTTGTTTGTACAAGGAAATAGAATCTTGTACACTTTAGGCAATGAGTATCTTTGTGGTGTAATAAAGAGTAATCCAGCACCCAATCCTTGTTGTGTGAAGGACCCATCAAAGAACATAACCCATGTGTGACACATGAGTGTCAGAATCAACTCATCTAGGAAATCAATGTTCATTGGCAGAAGACTCTGTATGGGTGCATCGGTTAGTTGATCTGCAATTTCCTATCCCTTGATAGCCTTGTGTTCAATGTATTGGATGTCAAACTCACTAAGTATCATAACCCATTTAGCCAATCTAGCTATGAGAGCTGCCTTACTAAGCAAGTACTTTAGTGGGTCTATTTTAGCCATGAGCCTCGTAGTGTGGGCAAGCATGTAGTGTCTCAACTTCTGGGAAGCAAAGACAATTGCCAAGCAATCTTTATCAATAATGCTATAGTTTTTCTCATAAGAGACCAGTGTCTGACTCAAGTAGTAAATAGCCCTTTCTTTATTGTCATTATCTTCTTGAGCCAATAGGATTCCCAAAGATGTTTTAGTGGGTAAAATTTATAAAAGAAAAGGCTTCCCATGAATGGGAGGCATCAGGATTGGCGGATTGACAAGATAATGCTTGATCTATGTTAAGCTTTGCTCACAATCTAGTTCTAATTAAATTTCACACCCTTATGTAAGGTCTTTGTGAAGGGCTGAGATCTATCTGCCAATTGTGAGATAAACCTATGGATAGATTGGAGCCTTCCCTATAGTCCTCTCATCTAATTGATATTTTGAGGTGGTGGCATGTCCATTATTTCTTGTACTTTCTCTAGATCTACCTCAATTCCTTTTGCAAAAATAATGTATCCCAATAGCTTCCCTAATATGACACCAAATGTGCATTTCTTAGGATTGAGTCGAAGACTAAATTATTCCATATAATCTAGGATGGGCCCCAAATCTTGCAGATGAGTATTGTGTTTAGCACTTTTGACCAAGGTATCATCAACATAGTCCTCCATGGTTCTATGCATTATGTCATGGAAAATTGTAGTAATAGCCCACTAATATGTAGCACCAGCGTTCTTCAAACCAAATGGCATCACATTCCAAAAAAAGGTTCCCCATGCACATGTGTAAGTTGTTTTCTCCTAGTCTTCTGGAACAATTTTTATCTGATTGTATCCAAAAAAACCTTCCATAAGTGAGTATATCTCATAGCCAGCCATCATATCCATGATCATATCAATATTAGGGAGCAGAAAGTCATCTTTAGAACATGCCAAGTTAAGATCATGATAGTTTGTACAAACCCTGATAGATTTATCATGCTTGGAAACTGGAACAATATTGGATATCCATTCATCATAATCAATGGCACAAATGAAACCATCTTTTAGGAGTTTCTCCAATTTTTCTTTGATGAGCAATGCAACATGAGGATGCATTTTTTGAAGCTTCTATTTAACTAGTTTGATGCCTGGCGCTATGGACAAGTGATGCATGATAAGATTGGGATCCAGTCCTAGCATGTCAGAGTATGTCCAAATGAAATTTATTTTCTTTCCTTTGAAAAAGGCAATGAATTCTTCCTTCTCTTCAAGTGATAGTGACTATGCTAGATGTATCATATGAGGATGTTCTTCTATGCCCAAGTTAATTGGCTATGTCGACTCTATCAACACTGATGATCTCTCCTAAAAGTGACTAGGAAGTACATCAAATATCTCATCCGTGGGTGCCTCAAAGATGTTTTCACCCTTGCATACATCTTTTTTTTTTTACTTTTTTAGGTTTCGATACTTTCACAATGTGGTTTTCACCATCGGACCTTTTTGCATTTTTTCTTTTTAATTGTCTGACTGAGATATTTGATGTCAGCCTCAGTCATGTTGACACTTTTCTCATTGGTGGAAGACATTATAGGTTTGATAGCATTGAGGTAATAGGTGAGAGCATAGTCATTCTAGAACATGGGGACTTTGCTAGATGCATTGGGGTTCCAGTCTATAAGCTCAGGATGTGTGAGTGAGAGAGTAGTGGCTGGTTCAATTATGTTCATAGTATAGTCATTAAGTGTTTGGACCAAAAATTTGAGACCTATGGCGACCTCGTCCATAGGTGTGTTCAAATGCCTCGGAGTATGAACGTTAGTAATTGATGACTTTAGGACACTAGTTGGATCCAACCCATGTGACCTAACCCTAGACATTTCACCTACTTAAATTTGGTTTTTATAGACATGCACTTGGTCAATGTCTTTATCAGTAGTCGCTTATGAAAGAGAGTCAAACTCATATTCCTTAGAATCAATGCTACATGGTAAGAGATTATATAACTCCCCAACAATGATAGGGGCATATTCACCTTCATCCTCTGGGTTCTTACACAAATACTCAACATGACATGACTGACTAGATTCTCCCTTTTCTAAATGATATTTGAGTTGCTTAGTATTGTCCTTAGAAGAATCACTAGTATCATCGATAGTGCTAACATGTGGCACAAAGTCATCTGGCTTAGCAAAGAATTTAGTGACATCATAAGGGATACGATGATGATAGGAATCCTTATCATCAAATTCTTTCTCTTGAGTATCTGACTTAGCTTGTGACTCATTTTTAGATGAACTCTTAGGTGTTGGTATGAATTTATATGGTCCCAAATGAAAATGAACCTTCTTAAATCCTAGGCTAGTTGTATCATGGTTGCTTCGAGCTCTTGCTTTGATAGGATCAATTAGGCCATTGTTATTGCACCCAATAGGGTCAATTTCATTGTAACCAAAATGCTTCATAAGCCTAAGACCAGGCCCATATTTCTTAGGAGTGATTTCTTGAGCTTGATTTGTTAGGTCTACTGGAGCCTCTTCTTTGTAAAGCCATGCAGCAATGGCTCTATTTTCACTTTCATCTTCTAAGGGAACTCTAGTCTTGACAAAAGTTCCATTATACTTAGTCTGAGGTGTCAACACAAATGGCTTCCTTGCCTCTTAGGGTCTCCCAGAATGTCGAAGAGACTCTGGAAGAGATGTTAATGATAGCACTGGTTCAATGTGATACTCTCCCATGCCAGTTTCTTTCAATTTGAATTATTGCTCAATTTGTTTTAGCTTATTGTCATGATAATCAGTGGACTCATGGTTAGTAGGGATGAAAGTTTCAGCAGCCTTGAGCATATTGCAGGTATAGCTAGTAGTGGCAAGAATAGTAACTTCAGAGCCATGAAATGGGAACTTGATGCATTGGTGGTATGTGGATGGCACAGTGTGCATCTCATGTATCCATGGCCATCCTAACAAAATGTTGTAGGCCAAATGTCAAGCACCTAATAGGTGACATCCCTTTCTACAAGACCGATGCAAATTGGTAAAACCACAAGACCTAGAGACTTTCTTTCTACTTCATCATACGCTTTGATAGTGATCTTTCATCAAGGATCAATATAGTCCTCAAAATAATTCAATTGTCTAAGCAGAGTAGTAGAGACAATATTTAGGCTAGCATCATTATCAATGAGTACCCAACAAACACTTGTCTATTGGATCATAACCTCAATGTATAGAGGTTGATTGTGTGGGTGACTCAGTGAGTTATCATCCTCCTTGGAGAAGGTCATAAGATAAGGAAAGTTTAGGTGACCTACCATGGATTGGAATCGCTCAAGATCAAGATCTTAAGGAACATCAGCCTCAGTGAGGGCTTTATCCAAAATTTGTCTATGAACAGGTGAGATTTTAAGTAGCTCAAAGATGGAAATTTGAGCATTAGTTCACTTCAATTGATCGAGAACACTATAACTGGTTGCTGCCAAGTTTGTTGTGGGTTTTGCACCTTTTCCAGATGGTCCAGCAAGGGCTTTGTCTTTGTGTTGTTCAAGATTTGAAGTAGGAGGCATAGGGCCTTTGAGCACCAACTTGGCATGAGAATGAGTGACAACATTAGCATAGTGTTTCAAAGGCATATTATACATTGCATTGAAAGTAGGGCCCCTCAAGACAAATGGTGTCTTGGGATTTTCATTATCTTGCTTGTCCTTAATGGTAATAACTTCTCAGTATTCGGAATCCATAGGTTCAACCATGTGAATGACATTGTCATCATTGGAATATGTATAGTTGACCTTATTGTAGGGTTGTGGTTTCAAAGTCTCTCCTTTTTCATAAGCTTGGAAAGGTTCTTTGAATGCCTTGTGATTCGAGTTTTTGTTATGTCCATCTACCACAAGATCACCAGCATCAATCATGTCATGGATTTTATGGTGCAAGTTTATACAGTTGCTAGTTTTGTGTCCCTTATTTTAGTGATACTCATAGAATGAGGTCTCATTCCACCATGGCGGATGTGGTTGTGGATCATAGGGATGAGGATTATCGATTGATGAAATAAGTTTATGTTGTAGTAATGTTTAGTAAACCACATCCAAAGGTTCTCCCAAGGGTGTATACTCTCACTTGGGGTGTGTTGCCCATGATTTTCTTGGTTTGTTCCTAGATGTTTTTTTGTTAGGGGGAAGTTTCTTAACATTTTTGGTCACTTTGAGGCTGTTTGTGAGATTAAAGGCTACTTTAGAAGGTTTGGGTTTGACATTGTCAATGACTCCATCATGTGCAATTTCTCAATTCTTTTTGACATATTTGGTTTTATCCCTGTTGGAAGTAGAACTTTGTTTTATGTCTCTCTAAAGAGTGAGTTCACCTTTCTTGACCATAAATTCCTCGATACAGATAGCCTGTGTGATCATGTCTTCAAAGGTATATGGACCTTGAAGTTGGACTCTGTATCCAAATCAAGTAGGCGGTTATCAATGAAAATTTCAAGCTTCTTAGGGCACTGGCTAAATCTTCCCTATTGCAGGGGGTTGTTCATGGGTTCTAGTCTCCTCCATCCTCGTGGTACTGGTGGGCATGTCACGCTAGTGCTACCGGTCATGTTAAAAAGTTTACCAGGCGCACTGCAGTTTATAGGGGGGCCGTGTTGCACCGATTCTTGCAGTCTAAAAAAAATGTCAAGCTTCTCCATTTCTAAAATTTTGTGGGAATACTTAGTGTATAGTTGTCTCCACCATTGGAGGAATGTGAGAAAAGCTTCTCCAACTTTCTATTTAAGGTTGCATAGATCTTAAATATTGACAGGGTGTTGTATGTTATGAGAATGTTGCTGAACAAATATATTGGCAATTTTGTCAAACATCTTGATACTAGGAGGTAAATGTGAGAACCACTCCAAAGCTTGACCACCTAGGCTTCTAGGGAATAAATGCAGGAAGTATGTTTGTTCATGTATAAACTCCATAGATAAAGAACCAAATTCCCACAAGTGATCTTGGGGATCAGTAGTACCAAAGTACTTGTTATATTAGGGTAGCTCTATGCCTCATGGAAAGGTGGCATGTTTATGCTTTTGTCAAATGGAAATGTACAAAGAGAATCCAATGTGTATGTCTTTGTGGGTTTCTCTTTCTCATGCATCATCTGAGCTAATTGATCTTGCATAATTTTCAATTATTTTTGGGGTTTAGAAGTCTCATTTTCTTCTTCAGGCGTGATAATGGTTTCAACATTGAAATGAGAGGGTAACTTTGCTCCCTCTTGGGCAAGTTTGAGAAAGTTATTTTCTTTCTCTTCATTAAGTAGGATTCCCATGACCTTTTGAAATTTTTTATCTCTTCAACATTTTTCTATGTTCGAGGAGTATTTCCACCTCTTCCTATTCCTCATCGATGTCATGGTCTTTCTCTTTCTCTTTGTCATTCCTAGGTGGTTCTTGATGTCGACTATAACTACAATGTTCAAGTTCACGATTAGTCATTATAGGAACGTGTTTAGTCTCACTGTGTTGTGTTTCAAAAGGTCCTCTGAAAAAGGAATTAGACATCATGTTTGGTAATGCAGGACCTCTACCTATCTCAGTATCCTCTTGGTACAAAGGGTTCCCAATTTGTTGTAAGTTTATGGCAAATGTTTGCTAAATTCGAGGTGACCTGGTAGGTGAGGCAGATCGTGAAGATGCCTCACTAGCCGAACTAGATATAGATTATGTAACAAAAGGTAAGCGACCTCTGCCATAATTATGACCCCTAACACAACAACGTCTAAGCCTAAGAGGATAAAACATGTTGCCACTTCTAGCCGCGACAATCATAGACAATGACAAGAAGCTAGAACCTGGACAAGGACTACACTAAGACTAAGTCTCAAAAAGGACAAGATAATAGGAAGAATGATGTCCATCAAGGCACAAATGGTTTTATTTAAAGGCTAGAATAGCTAGAGATTATGACCAATGTGATAGAAAGTATGACAAGCATTAAGAGACAAAGATAAAAGATAACTTAAGAGATGAGACCAGTCAAAGTACGAGACACAAGTCTTTAGCTATCAAAGTGTCATTTTTTCAAGACTATTCACAGATAGAGAGTGATAAATGGACGTAGAAAAAGGTAGCATGTACGCTGCAGATAGCTAAAATAGACCAAAAGTGGTAATGTTGACACAAATTATCATGCAAGAAACCTTTATAGGCCACACAAGGAAGTATTCTAGACTGCGTGAGATTATACTCTGTGACATGCGAAAGTTAGTGATAGTGTTTTAATTTTGCATGAGAAAGTTTCATAGACTGTGCAAGGACTTGGGAACCGCTTGAAGATAAATAATTTCACGCAAGGACAAAAATGATTTCATGCAAGACTAAAAAAGTTTTACACAAGAAGGTAGACTAGTTTTACAACAATGTTTGATTTTGAAGAGATTTTGAAAATTTTAGACTATTCGAACAGATTGGGTAGATTTATCAAACAGATTGGATTGGACGGATAGCAAGGTTGACCTAGTAAGATGTTTGGACAATGTTTTAGGATTCAATCAAGGCAATGTGTTTGAACAAGATAGTGGGAAGAAAGTAGTAGTCAAAAATAGTCCTATCGAGGGCAAAGCAACTTGACAACATAGGGGAGCCTTGACATCTGTTTGTTGTAGATAGTTTTGGACTTGTGTATGACTCAAGAAAAAACATGCTTTTATTGCTAAAAACAAAAATTGGTAGAGAACAAAAAACCTTTGTTCCACATCTTATGCACATGTGTGTACCTCACACAGCCCTTTCATCCCCTAGAGGGCACCTGTGTTTTTGGTATATTCAAAAGGCTCAATAGTATATGCTAAATGAATGCCCTTATGGTAGGGGACAAGCACATATACCACCTTCAAAAATCTAGTAGCATGCCTATGGTGAGTTATACAAGAGAGATTCTTCCCCCTCCTTGCACAAAGATTATACCTCCTTTCAGAGGTGAACCGGGTGGCTTCTAACTAAGAGGTTTTTACTTGGCTTCCATTCATATTAATTCCTAGTGGCTTCACAAGTAGAGTTGAGACCAGCAACCCACACCAACATCTAAAAGTGCACACTACTTTCTTAGCAAGCCAGGGGCCAACACTGACCAGTGCATAGATAGAGCTTCCCCTTGATATGTAATATCAATAATCAAGGGGAAGAAATTAATCTAGCCTTGGAGTCTTTCACTCTACAAAGCATCTTGATTATAGTGAGTTGGAATCTCTGGCAAAAGGAGTGTGCTCACTTGGGTCATTCCCAGAGATTGGATCGCTTTGGCAGACCCTCTAAAGGATTGACATGGACTAGTGGTCTGGATTTAAGGGTTAGAGTTTCTAATTTCCCTCAAGGGGAAAGAGGATAATCCTCTACCTTATTTCCTTTCCCAAACATGCAAAACAAATTGATTACCCACTTAGTTTAATCAATCTAGACTTATCCTTCCTCAAGATTCTAATTCCCTAAAAGGAAATCATCATCCCTTCATAGAAAAGGACTTGTACTAGAGAACCACTAAGTTGCTTGCCTTCTTCAAAATGTCATCTTTTGAAAGTGTCTAGTTTTTTTATTCACCCTTGGTTATGGCCTCCAAGTGGTGAAGAGCATAATCCCTTATTCTTCCATCTTACACCCTAGGAAGTTCACAAGCCCCTAATTAGACTAGTTTGAAAAATAAGAAAAGAAAACAAACTATTTTGTGGGTTTTAAATTTGATCTTTAACAAGCATATCTTCAAAAATTGTCCTGCAAGAAAACTATTAATCCATATTTAAGTGGGTTTTAGAAGGAATCTTCAGCAAATCTCCTACAAACAATAGTTAGGTTGCAGCAAAAAACTAGAGAACAAATTAAGACAAGCATGTTAATGAAATCAGATAATCTGAAGATCAAAAAATGCTCAAAAATTAAAGCTGTTGTTATAAGATCTCATGCGAGATCTCTGACAAAGCTGTATGAAATTATTTTCTAGCCCACGGGAAATTCCTTTATGGCCTGCATGAAGAAAATAGGTGTTGCGCAAAGTTTCATGCCCTCGGGCACTTTCTCGAGCAACATGTAGAGAATCTTCGCACAAATATTCAAAGTCCTTGTGTGAAAATGAACAGTCTTGTTCAAAGATTCAAAATTTGTATGAAATCGTATGGATAGAGAACACAAAAATGATTTTAAAAATGTAGAGGATGCCTAAGAAATTGATTTTCTTGGCCCCACGGTGGGTGCCAAAAATGTACCTGTGAAATGTGGGCCTCTAAACCTCACAGACACTTCAATGTGGTCATTACCTGCAAAGTTATCCTAAGATAAACATGGTATTGTTTACCCAAGACACTCGACAGTACAACCCGTTGCCTCCTATCTAAAGGGTTTTTACTTATTAAACATCCTCAAATTTGAGGCGTAAACAACCAGACCCTCTAAGAATGAACAATTTAAATAAATGTAATTGATCTAAGTGAATGTGCAAAGTATTCTATATGAGAGATGCAATTTATTCTACTATACAATAAAATAAATTAAACTAGATGTATGCATTGTTAAGCTAGATGAGAATCTAAAATGATAGCAATATGGAAACTAGAAAATAAGGTGAGTACTCAATTCAACAGTAATTCAATAGCATAAAAATTCAACATCTGTAATGAAGAATTAGGAATTCCTTAAATAGAATTCCTAGAATACTCCAACGGTTGAGATCAATTTCAATCAACGATCAGGATTGAAGATGAGGTTTAGTTAAGATGGAAGATTCACAAATTAGAGGGAGTTAACTGGCTTAGATCTGAGTGTAAGAGTCAGTCAGCTTAGATAGACTTCAGTTTGAGAGTAACTGATCTAGGTCACTTCTAATTTGATCAGCAGTGAACTAAAAATTTCCATTCTTGAACTGAAGAGAAAATTAGGAGAGATATTTAATTTAATAAAATAAGATATGCTCTCATAATTACCTTTTTCTATTTAATTAAATAATTCTATTTAATTAATTAGAGATACTTTTATTATTTAATTAAATAACTCCATTTAATTAATTTAGCAATAACTTCCCATTTAATTAAATAACTTTGTTTAATTAATTTAGAAGCAACTTCTCCATTTAATTAAATAATTTCATTTAATTAATTAGAATAGGCATATTTTTTAAATTAAATAAATTTAATTCCATAGTAAATTAGCCTTAGGAGATAATTTAATTTAATAAAGTATGAATACTTTAGATTAAATTAAATTGAAATCAAATAGGTTTAATGTGGTAGGGATTAAATAATGAGTATGATGAATACATATTAGGTTTTTTTGTATCTGACAATTAAGTCAAATAGCGAGTAGCAGAATGAGAATTGTCTATTAGAATAGGTCTTAAGAATCGATCAGAAATAGACTAGAATTGGTTGAGATGGCAATGAGCCAATTTTGGGGTATTACAATTCTAACTATAGAAGAGTTTGATCTTGAGAAGATTGTTATAGAAGTAATAACATCACTTCCTACCACACCACCTAAGGAAACACTTGAGCGACAACACAGTAAGTTGAATCCAGTTCAACCAAGCTATTAAGTAAAGTATTTTCTACCTTCATTGAGTTCTATCATAGAGGCAACCAAGAAGTAGATCCCCATAGCTTCAGCCAAGAAACAACAAGCTCCCATAGTCTTGATCGAGTAGCAGTAGAAGGACTTGGTTGATAAAGGAAAAGGTATAGTTCATTCTTCAACTATCCAGAGTAAGAGAAAAGACAAAGGAAAAGGAATGATAATTGATGATATTAATCTTGATTAGGAGATTATAATCCTAAATTAGGACAAATCAAATCTATCTACTAAGGAAATTAACATTTTGCGAGAGCTATGGAATAAAAGAGAAAAGAAACAAATGCTAAGAGTTGAGAGAGATAGGAGAAAAGTCTTGGAAGACATCAAAAAAACATTTTTAGATGCTATATCTCTTTAGGTAAATGATAAAGTCCATATCATTGATCAATTAATTGATATTGTACATAAGTTCAATGAGGGTATTGATGGGCATGACAAACTCCTTATGAAAGCTAAAAGGAAGTTTGAAAATAAAGTGCTAGAAAATGTAACACAAAAGATAGCAATTGATCAAGTAGAACTATATACTTTGATTTCTACATTAGAAAATGTTGTAAATAATGTTGTATCTTTATTTGTAAAGTTGAGTGATTCCACTAGCTTTACCAAGGAAATTAAAGGTAAACTGGCCAAGATTGACACAAACTTGAAGGAAAGTGCAAACCAACTAGCACTTAATCCAAGATCTAGTTCCAATGATTTTGTAAAAAATAGATTTTTGACAGATCTTCAGGCCAAATTATTAAGGGAAGAAGCCAAAAAAAGGGAAAAATTGGTTGATATACAAGGTATGATACTTTCCTACATGGAAATTATGTAGAAAAGAATGGATCATGCAAAGACACTAGTCAAAGCTACAAATCAGTCAGTTGCAAACCATATGTATGAGTTATAAGTAGAGCTTCAGATTGATCTACACATTTTGAAGGTGCTACAAGATAACTAGAAGACTTTGTCTATGATTTTGAAGGTACACCATGATTTTCTTTCTCATTTTGGCATAACACTAAATAATTTTTAATTTGTAACAAAAATAAGGGGAAAAGTATACTAAGGGGGAAAGTGTACTAAAGAGAAATTATAATGTATATATTTATACATGTAAAGGGAGATATGTATAGGAAGGAGAAAATATGTGCAACAAAGTAGATATGTAAAAAGAAGAAAAAAAAAAATTTTGAAAAATCAAAATAGAGTTTTAGTTCAAACCGAGTTACAAATCTTCAGTGCAAACCAAGCTTCAAAATAGAGCATACTCAAAGGGGCAGTTTGACTAAAGCAATTTGTTTTTCAGATCTTATGTATGATAAGTGTTTTTGTCACTAATGCCAAAGGGTGATATTGTTAATGTCATTGCAAGATATATTGTCAATTAGTGTCAAAACACTTAGTCATAATAGAAAGATAGTTGTAACCAAGTTTCTAGCCTATAGTTTTAACTAAGCCCACAAAAAAACCAAACAAATAGTGTTAACCTTGCCAGAAACTTCAACCAAGTTTTAGTGCCAACCAAGTTGATAATTCACACCAAACTGTAGTGTTACCTAAGTTCACAATGTCTATTGAGCTCCAGTGAGAATCGAGTCAAAAGAGTTTTCTAAAATAGTAAGCAAGCTGGTAGAGTACTGCAAATCAAGTTAAAAGTGTGTATCAGGTGATCAGTATGAACTAAGCATCCATGATCAACCGAGTGCCATAGTTAGCCATAGTGACAGTGATGCTCGAGTATCTTCAACATCATTTGATTAAGTCATTGGACCTAAGTTCCTACACTGAGCTGACTTGTTGAGTATTTTTGGAAATAATTATGTTGTAGCCAACCTATATAAGAACTATTTGGATTGATATAAGGTATTTTTGTTATCCAAAGATGAAAAAGACATAAGTTGAAAAACATTGTATAAGTGAATATGGAAGAGCAAATTGTCTAGAAGGCTACAAGAAACACAAGGAAAGGAAGAGACTCATATATCATAGTTAGGTGATCAATTTTACTTAAAAGGATATTCATTATAAAACAATTGCATTTCAGAGAATAATCCACTAATTCATCCTAACAGGTGCATCACTCCCACATCCTTTAATAGGGTGGACCTAATAGTCCTTTGTAGAGACTCCTTATAGAGTGCATACTTAATTGTATTGCATAAATCCTTTCACAAGGTGGACCTAACAATCCTTATTACTCTTAACTAAGTAAGATCATCAGAAATGATCAATTGTAAGCATTAACAAGCCAACTTTATTAATGTTTTAGTGAAGCATTGTGGGGGTGGGAGTTGCAAGGGAGAGATATTGTCGGCCACTGCTTCCTCCTTCCTATTGTTCCCCTTTGTGGTAGGGGGGAGTGGAAAGAAGGAGATAGTAGTTAAATGAGAAGAGAGAAAATAACTGACCAACCGAGGCAACTCTATAAAAAAGGATTGTCCATGAATTTTAGGGTCTTCGAATCCCCGCATCCAATACTTCTATTCTTTGTGAAAAGTGCATCCTAATTTATAGATGAAAATGCCTTGTTGTAATTTGTTACAATCTAAGGCATAAACAAAAATAGGGATAATTCCTTAGTTCTTGCCAATATCCATGCCAAGAAATAAGAAACATAAATCTAATAGCCCAAACAAGATGTCCAAATAAGAACATCCACACCCAAACAGATAAACTATGGGCCTCTCATCCTATCTAGAGAACTTGATATAGGTAGCCTATAGAATAATGGGACTTCCTTCATTCTTTGGATCATCTGGTTGAGCTAATACATACAGCCTTTTAAGTGGCCCATACTACCCCAAAAAGTATACCTATAGTTAAAAGAGAAACAATTGTTGCAAGCATGAATGCTAATGATATTCCTATGGGCTAGTATTGTAGATATGTTACTATGATGGTATGTTACATTCGTGAATTAGTTTGTCATTGATGTCAATATAGCAATTTTCTGTGGTATCTAACAGACGAATAGCAAAAAGATCAAGTTGGTATAGATAGCTAGTTGAGTATTCTAACTATCTAAAGTTATGAGAGATACTTCTGAGTATCTAGTATATGCAATTAATGTTGGAAGATGAAATGATAAGTTTCAAAGAAGTTATGTAAGTTTTGGTGATGTCCATTTTGAGATAGAGTTTATAGAGGTGTGTTTTGGTAAACTTGTTATATCTCTTAGCAGAGTTGTTATTCTAAGAATCAAGGTTGAGGATATGAAGAAGACATATTGGTGATGATGTGGCTAATTTTTCTTGTCATAATATTGCATGTATGGAAAGTTATTCAAGTTGCAAGGTAGAAGATTAATGTTATCACTAAGAGTAATGTGTTCATAATATGGTCCTATAATGATTAATTGAGAAGGTCTAACAACTAAATCAAGAAATTTTTTTATGGACTCAATATAAAGGAAGGACATTTTCCTTTGTCTAGCATGGATGAGATGATATGGGTGAGGATAATATTTTAAGCAGTAGTAATAGAAAAATGCAAAGTTGAGTAGAACAGACTGAAAGTGAAGAAAAATTCATTGCCAAGGTTTTGCTAAGTTCTCCAAGGTTTGTAAACTAGTCTACAAGGTCTAATAGTGTTTGGTTCAGTTGATAGAACAAAGGAAAGAAGAACATGACACTAAATTGCATGTTTTAGTAGAGAGCTCTTCTTGTAGTTGAAATTGCATGTTTGGGCAGTGGGCTCTTCTTGCATACATTGTACTACAACTCCTAACAGGGTTAGAATATCCTAACAGGGACTCTATGCAATAAATGTTGTAATAGAATCCTAATAGGGTCCATCCTCTAATAAATAATATTTATATTAGTACATCATCTTGTGGGCATCATTCCCACTAGATTTTTCTCTCTGATCAAGGGTTTCCCTAGTTAACATATCTAGTATAACTATTTATGTGCATCTTATTATGATTTTTGTTTACTTTGGTTGAATGGTTAAATTTTTTTAAAGAAGATAAATGTATTAATTGTTGGATAAATAATTTCCCCCTCTCAATTATCTTCATGGACTATTGTTTCTAACAATTGGTATTAGAGCATTAGGTCATCAAAGATAAAGTTTAACAACTTTGGGAGATTAGTGGTGAGAAGATAGTCCTAAGTTAGATAGTGGAAATTTTGACATAGAGGATAGAAATTCTTGGTGAGTTATCCAAAGAAAACATAAAGATCAAGGAAGGTATTGATCTAGTTATGAAAAGAGAAAAAAGGAGGTATAGAAATTTTTTCTTGTTGGACATGTAATGAGTTCGGTCATTTTTCATCTACATGCCCTAAAAGAGTAAGAAAAACTACAAAGAGTTTTCAATTTGATGAAGATGAAGAATTTAAAGAAAGTATGGAAAGATTCTTAAAAGATTGTGATAATGAGCTTGAAATGGTTAAGGAAAAGGAAGTAGTAAAAGAGATAGCTTTGGTAACTTTTGTTGATCTAGAGGCTAACCATGAAAATGTAGAAGTTATCATTCACAATGATTTGCAGAATGACAATTAGATTGAAGAACTAGGATCTCATCCTAGAGAAGAAGAAAGAGTTGAGTTTAGAACCCTTGAATAGAATGACATTGTAGAGAGAAGGAATGGGTTAGTAATAGAAGATGCAAGAGCTATGTTAGCTTAGAATGAGGTATCGAAGACATTTTAGAGAGAAGCTATGAATACAACAATCTATACTATGAATAGAGTGCAAGTCAAGAAAGACACAAACAAGTCCCCTTATTAACTATGGTTTGGTCACTCACCTACAGCTAAATATTTTAGAATTTTTGGTAGTAAGTGTTATATCAAAAGAGATTATTACATTGTTAAGTTTGATGCTAGAAGTGATAAAGGTATGTTTCTTGGTTATTCATTAAAAATCAAGACTTATAGATGTTATAATCAGAGAACTAAGACTATTATGGAAAGTGGAAATGTAAGAATTGATGAGAAATTTAGGATACAAGAGAGAATAGTTGATTATTGTAAGAATTTGGCTTAGGATAGAATTCACCCAATATAGGAAAATTTATAGTCAATCTTCACCGATTTGATGCTCTGGACTCAATGATGAGGTTAGATCTAGCTCTAGACCCTCCCAATTTCTGTGGATCCTCTAAATTTGTGTTGAAGTATTGAAGCATGAATGCTCTTGAATGGCTATGTGATGAGAATCCTCATCAGCTCTGATACCATGTAAGAATTTGGCTTAGGCCAAAATTCACCCAAGAACTAAAGAACTCAACACAAGCACATAATAGACCAAAATAGAAAGAGTATGATCAGAATGATGATGGTCATTCAATAACTGAATTCAAGAGTACACTAGGAGTACCTAAACATAAAGTCCTCAAGAGAGCTTCTAGAATGCATAGAAGTTAGCATCATGATATGTCATACAAACAGGCACATGTCCACTAGATATGGGTTATCCACCATTAAGCACAGGATTAAGTGCAATGATGTGAGGATAAGCCTACAATGGTGTAGCACACAAATTAGTCGTGTAGACAACATGTGCTAAATGAGGAGTGTGGATAACTATGTTGTCATCATGACAACTTAGTGAATGATGCATACTCCTGTGTTGTAGACACCATCTACATAATTAGAGTTGTGTAACTTAATGAGAGTTCACAAACTCCTAAGTGTATCACTAAAATAATAATAAAATAATGCAAAATAATTAAATAATGCATTAACCTAAGTAAAACTTAAGTGTAATAAGTAAATACTTATTTACACCAACAATTACAATTCAAATGATGATGTTGTTACTAAGCCAAGGAATGATGAGATATTTCTTGAGACTAACAATGATTTTTAGAATGAAGGAGAACCATGGCAAGAACAAAGATCAGAACCTTTGGTAGAGCCAAGAGTTGAGATAGAAACTCCTACTTTAGGAAAGAATATGATAAAGAATCACCCATCTGAGAAGATCACTAGAAGCAAAGATAAAGGTGTGATGACAAGAAGTAGAGTCAATGAACTATGTTTGATATCTCAAGTTGATCCTAAGAATGCAAATGAAGCATGTAAAGATGATTATTGGAAACAAGCTATGAAAGAGGAATTGGATCAAATAATAAAAAGTGAGACATCGGCATTGGTCCCTAGACTAGGAGACAAGAATGTGATAGGAACTAAATGGGTATTCAGGAACAAGATGAATGAACAAGGAGAAATTGTAAGGAATAAAGCAAGATTGGCATGTAAAGATTACTCACAACAAGAAGGAATAGAATATGATGAGACCTATGCCCCAATGGCTAGGATAGAAGCAATAAGATTATTCTTAGCCTATGCGACACAAAAAAAATTCAAAGTATATCAGATGGATGTCAAGTCAACATTTCTGAATGGAGAACTTGAAGAAGAAGTGTACATCAAGTAGCCTAAAGGGTGTTCTTTGATAGATGATAAGGACATAGTATGCAAACTGAAGAAAGCATTGTATGGCTTGAAGCAAGCACCAAGAACCTAGTATACAAGGTTGGATAAGCATTTGACAAACCTTGGATATAGAAAAGGTATGGTAGATAGTAATCTATATTAGAAAGAAACTAATTATGGTTTGATGATTTTGGTAATATTTGTTGATGATATCATATTTGGAAGAAATGATGAAGAAAGTGAGAAGTTTGCAGAAGAGATGAAGAAAGAATTTGAGATGAGTATGATAGGAGAGATGAAATATTTTTTAGGATTACAAATTGTACATAATATTTAGAAGGAATATTTATTTCTTAGACTAAGTACTTGAAGAATTTACTAGAAAGGTTTGGTTTGTAAGCATATAAACCCATTGGAACACCTATGCTAACTGGACATAAGTTATCTACAAAGGATGATACACCTACTATTGAATAGAAGAAGTATAGATCTATGGTTAGATGTTTGCAATATCTTTCTCACACAAGGCTAGATATAGCAAATGTAGCTGGAATTATTGTGAGATTCTAGGATGATCCCAAAGAAGCATATTATGTAGTAGTCAAAAGGATATTTAGATATCTAAATGGATCATCAAAGATTAGATTGTGGTATGATAGATCTAATGATTTTACTCTAAGTACTTATATTGATTCTTATTAGATAGGAAGTATGAATGACAAAAAAAAGTGCCAGCAATGGAGCCTTCTTTCTTAGAGGAAGATTGGTTTCTTGGCTGAGTAAGAAGTAGGATTATACATCACAAAGAACAACAGAAGCATAACATGTTGTATCAATAAACAATTATAATCAAGTTGTTTGGATGAAATAGATGTTGAAGGATATAAGCTTAGAAATTAGTGAACCTATTGTCATACATTATGATAATGCAAGCACGATAAATATGTCTAAGACCAGTGTTGCATTCGAAGACTAAGCACATTTCTATTAAGTATTGCATGTTGACAAAGAAATTTGTAGATAAGGAAATCAGATTGGAGTATGTGAGAACCAAAGAGTAGATTACAAATATATTCACTAAGCCTCTTCCCAAAGAGACTTTTGAGTATTTGCAAGGTATTCTTGGGTATATGCCCCTTCCTACATTAGAGTAGAAGATGCAAAAGTGCATCAAACTAGTGGAATAGATCACCATTGTTATCTAGACTAAATATTGATGCTTCCTATATGGGGGAGTATTTGTGATGGACAAAGTCATCTAGGACTCTTGTTAGATGTTGTTTTTGTTAGGATAAACCACAGACATAAATAAAAACTACATGCAAATATAACTAATAACAAAAAATAATAGATCACATAGAAATGAACACAAGGCACCAAGATTTAACATGGTTCACACAATCCCTAAGCTACGTCCACCAAACAGCAAGTCCGATCTTATTACAATCCAGTGATTAAAACCTGATTACAATCTATAATCCCTTACAGCTCAATACCACCACAAGAACCAATTTCTCATCACAACATAATGAAAAAATACCCACCCCTAAACCCTTTTATACAAGTATTAAATCACTTTAGGGTTATAACATGTCGGCAATAATTAGCAATAACTTTAGTGGCAAATCTATGAATGGAAAATAGTACCAAAAAAATTTCTACGAATGGCAAATAGTACCCAAAAAAAAAATTTTGAGACGATGCCCTGAACCCCACTAATTATGAAGTATGTACAGTACTTTCCTGATCAGTCACCACAATCTAACAATCTCCCACTTGGGGACTGATCAGGCTCCACACTAAACAAAAATCTCCCACTTGGAGACTGATCCTATAGCAATACCACTATCGCATGGGGTTCCCACTGGATCAAACCACCCTGGAGTCTGCTATTCTTTTATTCATGGTCAGTCTAAAAGACCAATCGAAGCTGAAGAGGAGTTCAGCTTCTCTCATGTTACAACCTTTGTCAACATATCTACTAGATTTTCATTGGTATGTATCTTCTCCAACTTTAACTATCCATCTTCCAAAACTAACCGAATGAAATGGTACTGCAACTGTATGTGTTTGGACTTAGAATGCAGAGCTGAATTCTTTGCAAGATGAATGGCACTCTGACTATCTGTGAACAAATAATTATCCTTCTGAGGATGTCCCAATTCTTCCAAGAAGAACTGAATCCATATCATCTCCTTGGCTACCTCTGTAGCAGCAACATACTTTGCATATGTAGTGGATAGAGCATTAATCTTTTGTAACCTAGAAACCTAGCTCACGGCTGCCCCAATAGTAGTAAAGACATAACCTGTAGTACTCCACCTGGTATCAATATCCCCTACCAAATTTGAGTCAACATAATCCTATAAATAAGTAGTAGAGCCCCCAAAGTGTAAACACTTATTGGATGTTCCTCTCAAATATCTGAGAATCCACTTAACAACATTCCAATGCTCAAATCTTGGATGACTCATATACCTACTAATGACTCCCACTACATGGGTAATATCTGGCCTAGTGCATACCATAGCATACATTAAGCTTCCTACAGCTAAAGCATAGGGTACCTTGGAAAGCTTATCCTCCTCTTCTTGTGTCTTAGGACATATCTCCTTAGTGAATTTCAAATGACCAGGTAAAGGTGTGTTGATAGCTTTAACATGCTCCATAGAGAAACATTGCAACACTTTCTCAACATAATCAGCCTGAGATAGCATCAATGTTCTATTCTTCCTGTCTCTGCAAATCTTCATACCAAGGATTTGTTTTGCTATCCCCAAATCCTTCATAGCAAATTCATGTGCTAACTAGCATTTCAACCCCTTAATATGATCCATGTTAGACCCAACTACAAGCATATCATCAACATATAAACATAAAATAATGTAGCTATCATCATCCAAGCTCTTAAAATAAACACAATAATCTGAAAGACATCTATTATAGCCATGCTTATGCATAAAAATGTCAAATTTCAGATACCATTTCCGAGGTGCTTGCTTCAAGCCATATAAACTTTTTTTCAATTTGCACACTAAGTTTCCTTACCTTTGACCTCAAATCCCTATGGTTGAGCCATATAGATTTCTTCATCCAAATCACCATGAAGGAAGGCTATTTTAACATCTAGCTACTCTAAATGCAAATCTTCAATAGCCACAAGACTTAAAACAATATGGATAGAAGTCATTTTAACAACAAGAGAAAATATCTCATCAAAGTCAATTCCCTTTTTTTGTGCAAATCCTTTTACAACTAACTTGGCCTTAAATGTTTTCTAACCTCCTTCCTCTTCTTTCAACCTATAAACCCACTTATTCTATAAAGCCTTTTTACTTGTAGGCAACTTGCACAAATCTCATGTCTTATTCTTTAGCAAAGAGTCCATTTCATCTTTCATTGCAGACTCCCATTGAATCTTAGTATCCACCTACACAACTTCATAATAACTTTCAGGTTCACCAGCATCAGTAAGTAAAATAGAATACAAAGAGGGAGAAAATCTTTGTGGAGGTCTAATTTTCCTCATTGACCATCTAACATTCACTGGTGTGTGTGATATTTTTTTTTGCAATTGTTTCACATCACAAGGAATGGCTAGAACAACATCTTTTGGAGTATCATCCAATACTACATAATCATCTTCTTTCTTCTCATGTTGCTGCAATAGATCTTTGTACAACACTTTCTCATTGAATATGACATTCCGACTTCTAACAATTTTATGATTTTCAAAATCCCAAAGCCTATAACCAAATTTATTAATGCCATATCCAAAAAAGACACATTTCTTTGATTTAGCTTCTAGCTTGGTTGTATTTTTAGAGTCTATATGAGCAAAAGCTTCACAATCGAAGGTCTTGAGAAAAGAATAACTCACCTTCTTACTAGTTCATGCCTCCTTTGGAATACCACAACCCAAAGGAGTAGAGGGACCTTTATTAATCAAATATATTGTAGTATTGATAGCCTCTACCTACATGTGTAAGGGCAACCCAACATGCAACCTCATGCTCCTTGCGCACTCCATTATAGTCTTGTTCATGCATTCAGCCACTCCATTTTCCTGTGGAGTCCTTGAAATAGTTTTCTATCTATGAATACCATTAGAGGAGCAATAATCTTCAAATTCATGACTACAATATTCACCACCATTTTCAGATCTGAGATATTTTAATTTCTTACCAATCTCATTTTCAACCAAGCATTTTCATTTCTTAAAAGTTTGAAGTACATCAGATTTCTATCTAAGGAAATAAACCCATATTTTTCTAGTTGTGTCATCAATAAATATAACATAATAATGAGAGCCACCAAAGGAAGATACCTGAGCTAGTCCCCATACATCTGTATGCACAAGCTCTAATTTTTCCTTTTTATTTTCCTTCCTAGTCTTTACAAAACTCACTCTCTTTTGTTTTCCATACACAAAAATTTCACAGAAGTCCATATTAACACATTTCAGACCTGGTAAAACTTTCTTTGAATGAAGTACTTTCATACCTTTCTCACTCATGTGCCCCAGTCTGTTGTGCCACAGTGCTATATCAAAATCTACAATAGCTATTTGTTCTTCCTGCTCAACTACAACAATTGTTCTTGAACATTCATTTTTCTCTAAAACAATCAAAGTAGAAGGAACAATATGACCTGTACAAAGATATAAGATGCCTACTTTCACACCTTTTTCTACTACAAGGGAACCTTTTGAAACCTTCTAATTTTTATCATTAAAAGTAACTACACAACCCTCATCACCAAGTTGTCCCATTGAAATTAAATTCCTACTCAGACTTGGAACATGTCTTACCTCATGTAGTAGCTAATGATTCCCATTCTGCAACTTAATCTTAATTTTTCCCTTTCCAATAATTTGACAGGGTTCATTATCCCCCAAATAAACAAGCCCAAAATCCCCTTGGACATAACTAATGAAATAACCTCTATGAGGTGTAGCATGAAATGAAGCACCAGAATCTAAAACCCATGAATCATCTACAATTTCTAAAGACAGAAGCAAAGCATCCTCTTCAGATTTGTTACTTACCACATTTGCCTCCTTCTCTCCATCTGATTTATCTCCTTCATTTTTCTTTCAATTTCAACAATCTTTCTTTTTGTGCCCTGGTTTCCCATAGTACCAGCAATCATTTGGTCCTCTCGATTGAGATCTCCCCCCCTTTGACTTTCCTCTTGATTTCCAATGATTTCCAGAGTTACTTCCTCTCTTAGTCATTCTACCCCTGCTTTGTGCATTCAAAGTACTTCCTAATGTAGATCCACCTAAGGATTTCTTACGATTTTCCTCACTCAAAACAACATCGATCACATCATCATATTTTAGGGTACTAGATCCAAGAATAGAATTACTCACCACCATTACCAAGCCATTCTGACTTTTAGGCAAAGAACACAAAATCAAGAGAGCCCTGATTTCTTCATCAAAATTGATACCCACAGAAGATAACTGACTAGTAATAGTATTAAACTCATTTAAATGATCTGCAACAAATCCATCTTCTACCATTTTCATATTATATAAATGCTTCAAGAGAAATGCCTTGTTTGAAGCAGAGGGCTTTTCATATAGTATCGCTAGGGTTTTCATCAAATCTTCTATCATCTTTTCTTTTGTAATATTAAATGCCACCAATAGTGCCAAGCATAATCGAATGGTTCCGAGTGCCTTTCTATCCAAAAGATCCCATTTAGCCTGTAACATAGTTCCTTGATTCTTGGCTTTGCCTTCCAACGACTTCCATAAATCCTTCTAATATAGATAGTCTTCCATTTGCATATTTCATAAATAGAAGTTCTACCCATTAAACCTGTCAACCCTTAGCTTACCCTCATTTACCATTGCTTCCACTCAACCATGAGACTCCCACTCAACTATGATACTTTCCTGCAGAGGATAACTGAAAAACAACTAGGCTCTAATACAACTTGCTAGGATAAACCACAGACAAAAATAAAAACTACATGCAAATATAACTTATAACAAAAAATAATAGATCACATAGAAATGAACACAAGGCACCAAGATTTAACATGGTTCACCCAATCCCTAGGCTGCGTCCACCAAATAGCAAGTCTGATCTTATTACAATCTAGTGATTACAACTTGATTACAATCTGTAATCCCTTATAGCTCAATACTGCTACAAGAACCAATTTTGTATCACAACATAATAAAAAAATACCCAACCCTAAACCCTTTTATACAATTATTAAACTACTTTAGGGTTATAACATGTTAGCCATAATTAGCCATAACTTTAGTGGCAAATCTACAAATGGCGAATAGTACCAAAAAAATTTCTACGAATGATGAATAGTACCAAAAAAAAAATCCCCACTAATTATGAAGTATGTACAGTACTTTCCTAATCAGTAACCTCAATCTAACAATTTTTAAATAGTTTCTTTGGACACTTGAGCTAGTAAGAATCAATTGTTGCAGAATTTGATGTAGTAAGGTTGGTTGCTAAAACCTTTGACATTGATGTTAATGCGGGAGAAGTTTGGCATGAAAAAAATCATGGAAAAACATACACAACATTATAGTTGGAGAAATTTGGCATGAGTAAAGTATGTTTGGAAGAAGTAGACCATGGAATGATAGTTTGACATAAAGCACATTGAGGTATATCAATAGGGAGAATGATTGATGAAGAGGATTTGAAAAGAATATGAACAGTCTTTTTGTTGGTATTCTTGGAACTAGATGTTTTTCATCTATGTTGCCATCAATTCCAAAGGGGGATATTATTGCAAGCATGAATGTTGATGATATTCCTATGGGGGAGTATTGCAAATATATTACTATCAAGGTATGTTACATTCATGACTGAGTTTATCATTGATGTCAACATAGCAATTTCCTATGGTATCTAATAGAAGAATAGCAGAAAGATCAAGTTAGTATAGATGGCTAGTTGAGTATTCTAACTATCCAAGGTTGTGGGAGATACTTCTAATTATCTAGTATATGCAATTAATGTTAGAAGATGAAATGATAGGTCTAGAAGAAGTTATGTAAGTTTTGGTGATGTCTATTCTGAGATAGAATTTACAAAGGTGTGTTCTGGTAAACTTGTTATATCTCTTAGCAAAATTTTTATTCTAAGAATTGAGGTTGAGGATATGAAAAATACATATTGGTGATGACATGGCTAAGCTTTCTTGTCATAATATTGTGTGTATGTAATTTAATTCAAGTTGCAAGATAGAAGACTAATTTTATTGCTAAGAGTAACATGTTCTTAATGTGGTCCTATAATGATTAATTGAGAATGTCTAATAGTTGACTCAAGTAATTGTTTTATGGACTCAATATAAATGAAGGACATTTTCCTTTGTCTAGCATGAATGATGTGATATTAGTATGGATGATATTTTAAGTAGTAGTAAGAGTGGAATGTGAAGTTGAGCAGAGTAGAACAGAAGTGAAGGAAACTTCATTGCCGAGGTTTTGCTAAGTGATCTAAGATTTGATATTTGGATCTAAGGTTCATGGCCTAGTCTACAAGGTCTAAAAATGTTTGGTTTGGTTGACAGAACAAAGGAAAGAAGAATATAACAATAAATTACATGTTTGAGTAGTGAGCTCTTCTTGTAGTTGAAATTGCATGTTTGGGAAGTGGGCTCTTCTTACATACATTGTACTATAACTCCTAACAAGGTTGGCACAAATCCTAATAGGGTTGGAATCTCCTAATAGGTATTCAAAGTCTCCTAACATGGATTCTATGTATTAAATATTGTAATAGACTCCTAATAGGATCCATCCTCTAACAAGGAATATTTATATTAGTATATCATCTTGTGGGCATCATTCCTACCGAGGTTTTTGCTCTGATCAATGATTTCCCTAGTTAACATATCTAGTGTAATTATCTATGTGCATCTTATTATGGTTATTTTTTACTTTGGTTGAATGGTTAAGTTTATTTAAAGAAGATAAATGTATTAATTATTAGATAACTAATTCACCCCCCTTCCCTTCTCAATTATCTTGGTGGACTATTATTTCTAACAACAATGGATTCTAAGTAAATAGGGTAAACAACTACTTTTGGATCTAAATTTCCCAATCGACTAATCAAAATGAAACAAAATCAATGATTGAAACATATCTTTTTTTTCTCTCTACAATATTTTTATTTTCAAATTGAAGATAATTTGTTTCTCTCTCTATATATAAAATCATTCTAATATTATATTAGTAGGGTGGCTAGGGAGGGGTGTAATACAAATAATTCTTTCCCTACTACACCCTATATTGTAATGGGATTCAAAGGATGGGGATGGTCATTTTGTAGATCACTAGTTCAAATTTGGGTGTTGCCTTGGTCATTTAAACAAATAGAAAAGTCTTTATCAGAAGATCCCCCCCCCCCCCCCCAACTATAGCTTGGATAGTGAGAAGGAAGAGAATCGAAGAAATTTTTATCACTTACTATAGATGACATGTTCTTGACCAACATATGTAGGAATTGGGTTGATCGATGATGTTACTCTTGACCCCTTTTCGCACTCATCTAGATTGCTCTTCTTGGATTGGTTTCTTGATTGACGATCATCATTGAAAAACAATTTAGAAGGAAAATTTAGTTTATTTTAGTTCCTAATCTATAATGCACCTTTGATTCCATCGTTACCAAAGAGTAACACTCATCATAAAAGTACTATATGTGTAGTTCAAGAACAGTTAGATTCAGAACTCTTTACAAAATAATTTTCAAAAGAAAGAGAAGCATAAAATAATTAAGTAGACAAAAAATGCATCAAAAAGAACAAAAGAAAAAGGATTTAATTTTGGAGTTCACCAAATTTTGGCTACATCTCTAGATTTTCAAACTTGCAAGATCTATGCCATTATTATGATGCAAAACTTTGTACATCACCATGGTCTTCCATGGAGTCAAAAACTACATTTTGCTTCCATACTGTGATGACAAGAACTTGTTAGCATCTCGTCTAGTCCTTATGTCACTTTTACAATTCTAAGCTATGAAATTGTAACTCTCTCTCTCTCTCTCTCTCTCACACACACACACACACACACACACACACACACACACACACACACACACACACACACACGCGCGCGCGCGCGCGCGCACGCGCGCACACACGCACACACACACACACACACATGCACACACACACAATAAGAGTAGATGAATACAATGGAAATTAGGCCTTAAGTCATGAAAACTCTCTCAAGAAACTCACTAAGTTCTTAGACTATTAGGATTAACCAAAAATAGAAATAAAAATTGCATACAAATATAACCAATATCAAAAAGACATTGCACATAAGAGAATACAAGACACCAAGATTTAACATGGTTCATCCAAACCTTAGGCTATGTCCACAAAACAACAAGTCCAATATTACTATTATGTAGTGATTACAATCTAATTACAATTTGTAATCCCTTACAACTCAGTATTTTCACACAAAGAAATTATCACATCACACCTTATGAAATCCCTAACCCTAAGCCATTTTATAAAAGTATTTTTTCCACTTTAGGGTGAAAATTGGTTACAACATGTTAGCCCAAAAATGTTGATAAATAGCCCCACTGAGGAATTAAAGAGTATGTACAATACTTTCCTAATTAGTCACCATAAACTAACAATCTCCCACTTGGAGAGTGATTAGGTTCCACACAAGACAACAATCTCCCACCTGGAGACTGATCTTGTAGCAATGTTGCTACTCCATGAGGCTCCTACTAGATCAAACCACCCTGGACAATATTGTTCTATAATTTTGTTCAGTCAAGAAGACCAACCAAAGCTGAAGAGGACTTCTACTTCTCCCTTGTCACTACCTTTGTAAGCATATCTAATGGATTTTCATCTATATGTATCTTGTCCAACTTTAACTATCCACCATCCAAAAATAACTAAATGAAATAGTACCACAACTGTATGTGTTTTATCTTTGAATGTAGAGTAGAATTCTTTGCAAGATAAATTATAGCACTCTAGCTATCTATAAACAAATAATTATCCCTTTGAGGGTGTCCAAATTCATGCAAGAATAACTAAATTCATATCATCTCCTTGGATGCCTTTTTGGTTGCAACATACTTTTCCTATGTAGTGGATAAAGAATCCACCTTCTATAATCGAGGAACCCAAATCACTACTATCCCACCAAAAGTAAATACATAACCTACAGTACTCCACTTGTTATTAATATCCCCAACCAAATCTGAGTCAATATAGCCATGTAAGTTAGTAGTAGAGCCTCCAAAATGTAAACACTTGATAGATATTCCTCTCAAATATTAGAGAATCCATTTAACTACATTCCAATGCTCAATTTTAGGATGACTCATATACTTGGTAATGACTCCCATTGCATGTGCAATATCTGGCCTTGTACATACCATAGTATACATAAAGCTTCCTACAGAGAAAGCATAAGGTACCTTGAACATCTTATCCTCCTCTTCTTGTGTCTTTAGATATACATCCCCTTATTTAACTTCAAATGAATAGGTAAAGGTGTGCTAACAAAATTAACAGTCTCCTTAGAGAAACTTTGCAACACCTTCTCAATATAATTAGCCTAAGATAATGTTAATTTTTCATTCTTCCTATCTCTACAAATTTTCATGCCAAGGGTCCATGTTCAACATAGGTACAAGCATAGCATCAACATATTAACATAAAATATTGTAGCTATCATCATCCAACCTCTTAAAATAAACACAATGATATGAATGACACCTATTTTATCCATGCTCATGTATAAAAATATCAAATTTCAAATACCACTGCCAAGGTGCTTTCTTCAGGACATATAAACTTTTCTTCAATATGAACACTATGTTATCCTTACCCTTAATATCAAATCCATGTAGTTGTGCCATATATATCTCTTCATCCAAATCACCATGAAGAAAGGTTTTTTTAACATCAAGCTTCTCTAAATGCAAATCTTTAGTAGCCACAATACTTAAAATAATGTGAATAGAAGTCATTTTAATAACATGAGAGAATATTTGATCAAAATTAATGTCCCTTTTCTATGCAAATCCTTTTACAACAAACCTAGCTTTAAATATTTTCTTACCTCTATCCTCTTCTTTCAACCTATAAATCCATATATTCTATAAAGCCCTTTTACCTGCAAAAAACTTACATAAATCCCAAGTAATATTTTTCAACAAGGAGTCAATTTCTTATGTCATTGCAAACTTCCACTAAATCTAGGTATCCACCTACACAACTTCATTATAACATTCAACTTCACCAACTTTAGTTAGTAAAATAGAGTACAAAGAGGGAAAAAATCTTTATGGAGGTCTACTTAGCCTTGTCAACCATCTAACGTTCATTGGGGTGTGTGGTATTTGTTGTTTTGAAGCATGAGGAAATGTTGGAAGATCATATTTTAGAGTATCATCTAATGCTACATAATCATTTTCTTTCTTCTCATGCTACTACAATAGATCTTTGTACAAAACTTTCTCATTGTATATGAAATCTCTACTTCTTACAATTTTCTAATTTTTAAAATCCTAAAGCCTATAACCAAATTTATCAATTCCATATCCAAGAAATACACATTTCTTTGACTTAGCTTCCAAATTGGTTCTATTTTTAGAATCTATATGTGCAAATGTTTCACAACTGAAGGTTTTGAGAAAAGAATAACTGGCCTTCTTACCATTCCATGCTTCCTCTAGAATACCACAATCCAAAGGAGTAGAGAGACCTCTATTAGTAAAATATAAAATAGTATAGACAACCTTCTCCTACATGTTTAAGGGAAACTCAACATAAAACCTCATACTCCTTACATGCTCCATTATTGTCTTATTCGTCTATTCAACCACTCAATTTTCCTATGGAGTCCTTGGAATAGTTTTATTTCTATAAATAACATTAGTGGAACAATAATCTTCAAATTCATAACTACAATACTCACCATGATTATTAAATCCAAGACATTTTAATCTCTCACTAGTCTCATTTTCAACCAAGCATTTCCATTTCTTAAAAGTTTGAAATACATCATATTTATGTCTAAGGAAATAAACCCATACTTTTATAGTTTCATCACCAATGAATGTAACATAATAATGAGAGCCACCAAGGGAAGATACATGAGCTAGTCCCCATACATCTATATGCGCAAGCTCTAATTTCTCATTTTTCTTTTTCTTCCCACTCTTCACAAAATTTACTTTTTTTTTCTTTCCATACATACAACTTTCATAGAAATCCATATTGACACATATCAAACTTGGTAAAACTTTCTTTAAATGAAGTACTTTCATACCTTTCTCACTCATGTGCTCAAGTCTATTGTGTCACAACATTACATACCAAAATCAACAAGAACTATCTGTTCTCCCTAATCAATTGCAACAACTATTCTTGAACATTCAATTTTCTTTGAAATAATTAAAGTAGAAGGAATAGTATGACTAACAAAGATATAAGGTACCTACTTTTACAACTTTTACTAGTACAAGAGAACCTATTGAAACCTTCCAATTTTTATCATTAAAAGTAATTATGCAACCTTCATCCTCAAGTTTTCCTACTATAATTAAATTCCTACTCAGCCTTGGAACATGTCTTACCTTATGTAGTAGCCTATGATTCCCATTCTGCAACTTAATCTTAACTATTCCCCTTCTAACAATCTGATATGGTTCATTATCCACCAAAAAAAAAACCCAAAATCCCCTTAGACAGAATCAATAAAATAATCTTTATGCGGTGTACCATGAAATGAAGCCCCAAAATCTAAAACCCAAGAATCATCAAAACTTTCTAAATAAAGAAGAAAAGCATCCTCTTCTAATCTTTTACTTACTGTTAGCAATTTTACCCTCTTGCCAAAATTTGAATTTTTAGGTGATCAGCATGTCCAATAGTCATATTTTCAAATATTCAAACATTCTAATATTATAGGGATACATTAAATACCTTATCTTATACTTATATCCCTAGGTTTCAAGCCTTTCATGATATATCCTGATGAATGTTTCAAGTCATGACCATGTGACTACCTTTCACCACCTGGTCCCAGGTTGTTAGCACTTAATCATTAAGGAAGCCACAAAGGTGTGAAATAGTTAAATCTATAATTAGCTCAGCTTTGCAACACTTCATGCTAGCATTTGGTTAATATTAGATTGTGGTGACTGATCAGAGAAGTATTGTACATACTCCATAATTCCTTGGTGGGGTTTGGGGCTATTTTATCAACATTTTATGGCCGACATGTTGTAACTAAATTTAACCCTAAAGTGGAAAAAATATTTGTATAAAAGGGCTTAGGTTTAGGGATTATTTCATTATGGTGATGCAAAAATTGCTTCTTGTGGTGGTATTGAGTTATAAGGGATTATGGATTGTAATCAAGTTGTAATCACTAGATAGTAATAATATTGGACTTCTTGTTTGGTGGATGTAGCCTAAGGATTGGGTGAACCACATTAAATCTTTGTATCTTGTGTTCTCTTTTATGCGATCTATTATTTTCTTTTCTTATTTATATTTGCATGTAATTATTATTTATATCTATGGTTTTATCCTAATAGTTAATAGTGGCATAGCCATGATTTACACTTGGTCACGTGATCACATTATCAAATGTATATGAAGAAACATCTTAGAGGGTCCACATCTTCTTGAATTTTAGATCTTCCTAGATCAATGGTAAGAATATGCATGCTTCTTGAAGATACATTAACTTTAATCAATTCGGAGAAACAACAATTTTCCACATGTTTGAGTGGGGTCTCTTGCTTTAAGTCATGCATAATAATCAACAAAAATATCTCCACTATAGATCTCTAAATAGATCTATGGCTATCATTTTGTCACTATAGAAAAATGCAAGATATTTAGTCATAGCAACATAACGATACTGTGCCACATGTCTCAATGGGCCACTTCATTTTTGTGGTTGATGGATATGTCAGAATGAGATGATAGTTGTCTAAGTTTTATCTATGCTTTACAAAAGTAGGCCAAGTTCTTAAAGTGTCGTTGTCCACCATTGATCTCAAAGTAAATCTACAAATGTCACTTTTTCGCTATAGAAAGTTGCTAGATCTTTAGCCATGGTGACATAATGATAGCTCGATACATGGAGGTGGTAGGACTAGCCCATTCAAGGAGTTGTTGAAGGTATTCTATCATGAATGAGGCTACAATTGTTAGGTTACTATTCATTACAAATATAAACACAAAGAGAAAGGGTATTTTGTCATGACTATTTGATCTTCCAAGATCAACAGATGTTGCTTTATCACTATGGAAAGTTACACGATGAATATATATAGCGAGCTAGTGATGATGCAACACATATCCTAGTGGTCCCATCATAGTTCATAAGTGTTTGTATTTTCTCCACCTTTAGATTGAAGATAAATCTAGGGTTATCATTTTGTCATTATGGAAAGATGCATAATTTTTAGACATAGCGACATAATAACAAGTTGACATGCGTCTTAGCTGGCCCAGGTAGTGAAGTCACAACTAGGTGAGATGGTGGTCAATCTGATGTCTTTGCATGGTTGCAACAATTAGGGGAAATGATCAACAGTCAGTCATGACCATGCAAAAGGTATGCTATCAGTTACGTTCTCAGTGATTGTGAGGTCACAAATATTTGATCCCATAGGGAATTTTGATTGTGAGGGCATGACTAGGTGAAATCTTTAAGCATATTCCTCAGTTGCATGATCATAGGTGTCCATGATGTAGTTAAGGATTAAACCACAATGCTACAAAGCCTTGAACAAATTATGAAGACCCTATGGTTCCTAGGGTCACTAACATTTGATGTTAGCCAAGAAAACCATGATGACGATGTGAAGGAAAAAATTCATGTAGTTTCTAGGTTGTAATAGTTAGTGAAATGAAGAGATAGAAAGCTACAAAATGATGATAATAGTTAGTTTGATGGTGTTGTAGCTTCATAAGATTAAAATGGCTAATAAAGACAAAGGTGGCAATGTTGTGACTAAGGAAAAGGTATGAGTCAACATAAGTTTGAATGCTAGGATGAGGTGGAAAAATGTTCTAATATCATTGGTCCATGTGGTAGGTTGGATGATTGATCTTGTTTGACTTGCTGATATATCTACTTTGGCAATGATCAAAAACACATAAGTAGTGGCTCTTTAATAACTAGACCGATCTTCTTGATCATTTGCAACTACTATTTTGCATTCCCCATGCCTAGTGAATGTATTTATGTCCTCCTACTACTTTGGGTTATCTATCTACCTACTCTTTCAGTTATAGTCATTGTTTCTATCCCTTCCAAGGTTGAATATGTGTATAGGGATCAAATTTTTGCATTGAGTGGATAACTGATCAAATCTCTTTAGATTTTGGTGTAATTGTTCTCTGCAACCTTAATGTAGGTAGTTGATTTTGATTTTGGATTTTGGATTTTGGACCTTTTCCAAGGATCGATCTTTTCTCTTATTCTATAGCAGAAGTATTCTATGTTCTTCTATTGTAATTTCCTTGCCTCTAAATTAATATAATTCTCTGTTGTATCTCTTTCTTTCATTAATGTACTATGCAATACCTTCCTGTCTTGTGGTAATGTATTGTCTTTATTCTTCAACAGTATGATTGTATCTACTTGGCCTTTGAATGATATAGAGTGAAGTCTCTTTTTTATAGTGTTCTTTTGGTTTCTGTTCTGCATATAGTTGTTCAGTTAAACAAGAACCGAATCTATATACTTTGAGGTTATATTGATGAACTATGAATTCTTAGGTAGAGATAAGGTTGAATATATTATTTTGGTTATTTTCCCCCTTAAGATTAGATTAGGTAGTTTTGTTTTATGCATTGCTTCTCCCTTTTCTTCCCAAATAGTAGTTAGATGCACTCTGATAGTAAGGAAGCCAACCTCCTCTAGAGACTCAATCTCATAGTTCAAGTCCCACAACTTGGAGATTATTTCCATGTTTTACAAGGTTGCCTTTAGGCAAGGGTGCAAGCTTTTGTGAAAACACTTACCAAATTTTCCTCCCCTTTTGGTTTATCTCCTTTATTGTTCTTTTGAGTCCAACAATATTTCTTCTTATGCCTTGGCTTCCCATAGTACCAGCAATCTCTTGGTCCTCTAGACTGAGACCTCTTTCCCTTTGAATTTCCTCTTGATTTCTGATGATTTCTAGAATTACTTCCTCTCTCAGTCATTCTACCTCTTCTTTGTGTGTTTAAAGCACTTCGTGATGTAGATCCACCTAAGGTTTTCCTATGAGTCTCCTTACTTGGAATAACACCAATCAAACCATAAAATTTTAGGTTATTAGATCTAGGAAAAAATTACTCACAACCATTACCGATTCATTCCAGCTTTTAGGAAATTAACACAAAATCAAGAGAGCCCTAATTGCTTCATCAAAATTGACATTCATAGAAGATAAATGACTAGTAACTATATTAAACTCATTTAAATGATTTGTAACAAATCCACCTTCTTCCATTTTCATATTAACTAAATTCTTCATGAGAAATACCTTATTTGAAGTGGAGGGCTTTTCATACAACTTTTTTGGGGTTTTCATCAACTCTTCCAATGTCTTCTCTTTTGTAATGTTAAACATCACCAATGGTGTGAGGCATAATCGAATGCTTCCAAGTTCATTTTTATCTAAAATCTCTCAATCCTCACTTGTCATAGTTCCCTATTTAATGGATTTTTCTTCCAATAGCTTTCATAAATCCTTCTCATAAAGATAGTCCTCTATTTTCATTTTCTATAACTAAAAGTTTTGCCCATTAAACTTATCAACCTTAAGCTTACTCCTATCTTCCATTGCTCCTACTCAATCATGAGACTTTACTATAGAGGATAACTAAAAAAAAACCTTGGTCTGATACCACTTGTTAGGATTAACCATAGACAAATAAAATTACATGCAAATATAACTAACATTAGAAAATAATAAATCACATAGAAGAGAACACAAGACACCAAGATTTAATGTGGTTCACCCAATCCTTGGGCTACCTCCACCAAATAGTGAGTCCAATTTTATTATTATTCAATGATTACAACCTAGTTACAAT
Source organism: Cupressus sempervirens (assembly GCA_028749045.1). NCBI lineage: Eukaryota > Viridiplantae > Streptophyta > Pinopsida > Cupressales > Cupressaceae > Cupressus > Cupressus sempervirens. The sequence continues at coordinate 406,482,667 of CM053786.1, forward strand.
CTATAATCCCTTACAATTCACTATCACTACAAGAAGATATTATTACATCACACCTTATGAAATCCCTAACCCTAAGTCATTTTATACAATTATTTTTGCTACTTTAGGGTTAAAATTAGTTACAACATGTCGGCCCAAAAATGTTGATAAAATAGCCCCAATTTTTTTTAATATGTAGTATGGAGTATGTGTTAGAATAATGTCCAATACAAATTTGTCTTTCTAGCCTTTTTACTTTCTTGTCAAATATTTAATGGCATATAATTGAAATTATCATGCATGCAATTAAACATTAAACAATCATGAAAAGTAAACATGCATCACCACATAACACTTGAGATTTTGGTGACCTAGAAACCCTCTAGGAATAAGAAAGTAAAATTGGGGTGGGGGTGATACCCACAAAATTACTGCATAATAGATTTCAACCACTTTTAATGGTTTTCCCTGTTAAAGGATTTCTACACCCTGTTAGGAGTGTTCCTTGTTAGAGGACTTAAAAACATTCAACTTAGAATGCCACCATGTTAAAGGATTTACATAGAGTTGTTAGGCCCACCCAAGTCCATGGGATTTACAGTCACCTTCTCAAAAGAATCTTTTATCCCTCTCTAAGGATCTCCTATCCTTTCCCTGAGGATCTCTTATCCTTCTCCTAAGGATCTCTTATCCTTCTCTTGAGGATCTTCTATTCTTTTTCTGAGGCTTATCCACCTAGTTGTTAAACTAACCTAGCAATGTAGGATTTCAATATCTAATACAATGGTAAGAAAGTATTAGAAAGGTTTTGACCTAATAAAGATTGCAACTCTAACCTTGTAGATTTTAGATCACTCTTCAATTCTTTTCTTTTCTTGGCTTTTCTTCCTTACAGTGCTGACAACTTGTTCACCCTCCAAGATCTGTCTCCTTGAGTTCTTCCACTCATCATGCCAATGCGCTCTATGGTCACTTGATTAACTCAGAGTCTTGATGCTCTATGCTTACTTCTCACTATGTCATCTTCTTGACACTTCAGACTAGCCTTCTCTTGGCTTCTTCACATGACCATACTTATGACCAACTCCCTTACACTCGCTTCATCTCTAACCTATAACTCCTTATAAAGAAGTTATGTTCTTTATTTCCTACTCAAATCTTCCTGCTCATCAATTTGATTTGATTTGAGAGAATGATATTGTTTTCCCTCCAAATTGTTTCTTCCAAAAACTTCATGATAAGTCCATCAGTATTTTCCTTGAATTGGTTTGCATGGTTTACATAAAATTATGTGACATCTACTCATCATCCTTATCATCTAGCTAATTCACAAAATTCAATGTAACAAACTCATCATTACTAATTTGGTGAATCTTTTTGTCTTATCAATAATGCAGCAACTCGGCATCATTGGTTTACTAATGCTCGGCATTAATAGGGTTTGGATTTCTTGGCATCCTCTATAGTTTTTGCTTTACTCGGCTCTTGAAGCTTTCTTGTATTGCTCAACCTCTACTATTTTCTTGATTCATTTGGCTTCTATTTACTTCATAGTGTTTGGCTCCTATTGGATCCTGAGTTACTTAGCTTCTACTACATTCTTCTAATGCTCGACACCTTTTGTGTTACTCGACACCTGAAGGATTGCTTGACACACACTAAATTTGAACTTGCTCAACTTTAACTAGTTTTCTCAGTACTCACAAATGAACTTAGTCAGGTTCTACAAATGACTTAGTTAAACCTTACATCTTTTATGTGTCTTAGTGTGTCCATTCCCTATGTCTTAGAGTATGTCATCAATACACTATTCCATCAATGGCTTAGTTGATCCTTATACTTCATTACAACATCATAACTTCAACCTTTCTCTAGGTGCTCTAGTTACATCTTATTGATTGCCTCCTCCTTGTCAATCAACCAATTGATAGTGTTTGGATCACTTAATCAATTGTCATTCCTGCAAGTAGCAAGTTTAACATCAATGAGAAAACAATGATTGAAAATATTCTTTACCAATTCCATCATTTTTCATTCATGATCTTTTCAATCATTTCCAATAGTATGTATAGTACTTCCCTAATTAGTCACCACAAACTAACAGAGACCACTTACTTACTTGCGAGAAAACTCTCACCTCCTCAAAACCCTTTACTAAGACCTCAAGAAACAAGAACACTCTCTTCTCACAATATTTTTATCCTTAGAGTTTTCTCTTCTCTAGACTTGTTTTTTCAAAGAAAAATAATAGCCCTTTTATACTAATTCATTTCCTTATTTGGTTTAAAACTAAATTAAAAAACCATAACCCCAAATCTCTCAATTTTACCACTATCCTTAAGAACAATGGCTCTTATAATTTTGAGCTCAAATGACAATATTCAAAATTAAATCCCAATCCAAATAATGAAATTTGTTTTATTTATTTTTTCTTAATAAGGATAAAATGACTATCCTCAACATCTAATTAATTGGGATAAAATCCTCTTGCTTCTCTTTTTAAAGATCCCAACAATCATGATAATTAAAATAAATGAAAGGCTGAAATCAATGCCAATAAACTCAACTGACATTGTGATGAGACTAGATTTTGCATGTAGTTGGTTGAAGATAAAACCCCCACATCATTGATTTTGGTTAGTTAAAATTATCACCACTAGTCAAATATAAACTATCTCACTTTAAGTTCCAAGACACCATGTAGCCCAATGGTTGAGGGGCATGCTTGCAACATAATATTGGTGGAGTAGTGCCAACTTTTTGTGCAATTGTTAAAGATGCAATATATATAAGACCTATATTATCCAAATTGAAGATTTGTGTCAACAAGAAAATGGAGAGAAATGCAATTAGTGTGAAGAATATTATTGGTGCTCTCAATGGAATAAGAAGAAATAGAAATGAAAAAACTATTATTTGGAGGGTTATTACATTTCCTTGGTAAGTCATCATTTGAGAAAAGATTACTTGTGTTGACTAGAACATAAGTTGTACAACTCTGAGTAGAGTACTTGGAAGAAGAGAGAGACTTGGTGATCCTCTTTGAACTATGAGAAGCACAGATCCTACTAGTTTAGTTATTTTCTCTAGAACATGGTTGTGACCATACATGCTTAGAAAGAATTGAATTCCCATATTCAAATACTATGAGAAAAAAAGAAAAACCATTCTCATATATTCACACCTTATTATAGAAATAGATGTAAATTTGTTGAAGCATCAAGGAAGAAAAAAATAAAAATAAATTTTTACTATTAGTAATGTTGATCATGAAGCCTTATTGGGAGCCCTCAAGAAGAGAGTTAACCCTTTAGGAACACTTCACTAGGTAATACTAACTTACAACAACATTTCATATGTTAATTATATGCTTAAAATATAATTTCATATATTCATAGGCATTATCCTCTTATGTTTATGCCTATCGGTACTTATTATTAAATGCCTATAATATTGACATTTTGTGCAATATTAAGATGTAGGTCTCATCAAGAGTAGTAGTGCATGAAGATATAAAAATTTTAAGGAGAAAAATGAAGAAAATTATATGATAGATTGATGGTAAAAATCGTAGTGCATTGATGGTAAAAATCGTCACACAATCTAATCCAGAAACTGATTTACAAAACTATGATGGATTGTGGAAATTTGATCACATTAATTATATGATAGTTTGGACTCTAGGATTTTTTGTATTTGTGTATATAATACAGTTGTATCAATGATATACATAAGGAATTTAGTATGCACAATGATGTACAATGTGTACCTTTTGTTCCATCTACATATTACTTTGTATGGAAAATATGCATTCATATTTTTGTCATTCAACTATAATTATGATGAAACACTTGAAATATTGCAAATATGAACTTGTGGATTTATTATTATTTTTCATAAGGTTTTCTAATTTGTGTTTTCATATAATATATTGCAATGGTAAATTCTTATAATCATCTATGTAACCATTTAGCCTATTAGTCCCTATTGGTCAAAGGTTGGTCAAAGTGGTTAAAGTAGTCAAAGTCATCAAATAACATGGAGGGAGTATATAAATGATGTTTTTAGTTCATCTAATTAATCTTGTTTATATTTACAAAGTTTGTAGTGTCATTGACATAATAGTCACAAATTGCAATTATTGTAAAAATTTGGTCGATTGACCCAAAAAGTTCATTGTGCCATCAACTCATTTGCATCTTTAGCTTCAAATGGTTAGCTGGACCATAGTGACACCCTTTTTTCTACCATGGAGAACCTATAACATTCACCATCACCCTACACTGAAGCATCCCCAAGGTGCACTAAGAATGTTTGGACAACGATCTTTTGAAGGTCACAACTCAGAGCTTGTAAGGGTTTTAATCGATGAACTATAAAATGCTACAAGACTATAATATATATTTCTGCAACAACCTCTCTCACTTTTTGGAGATTCAAATTCATTTGAATTTTGCATAGCGATCTCACTTGATGCCAAAACTTGTAGTGTTCCTCAGTGAATTGGTGCACCACTATACAACTTTCAAACTATTCATTGTGACATCAATTAGTCTATGCTATTAGCACTAGATGGATAGGTACAACCTAGTGTTCCATGTTTTGATCGCATAGAACCTATAATGTTCACAACCGCCATGTACTAAAGTGCCCACAAGGTGCACTAAGCACGTTTGGACAAAAATCTTCCAAGGGTTGTAACTTAGAGCTTGTGAAGGGTATTAAAAAATTTGTTGGGTGATGTGACGCGCTCCCCTGCCCACAGGTGGTTAATTATGTGGTGTTCCATGTTCACTAATAGTCATGGCTTTTGGTGCAACGGCAAATGGGCCCCACAATTGGTATCAGAGCCTGGTTTTGGCTTGGTCATGGGTTCAAATCTCCCTGGTGCCTTCCCGACCCGCGTAAGCACCTGGTATGCGCGTCGAGGGGGAGATTTTTGGGTGATGCGATGCGCTCCCCTGCCCACAGGTGGTTAATTATGTGGTGTTCCATGTTCACTAATAGTCATGGCTTTTGGTGCAACGGAAAATGGGCCCCACAAAATTGTCATATGCTACATGATCGTGATATTGGTATCTACAAAAATTTCCCACTTCTAGAAGATTCAATTTTTTTTGAATTTGACACAATGATCTCTCTTGATGTCAAAACTTGTAGTGTTCGTTAGTAAACTGGTGCACCACTACACAACTTTTAAATCATTTTTTGTGGCTATTGGAATACTTTAGGATAACTGAAAGGGTGGGTGAATTAGTTATCCAAGGTCTAGATGTATAAATAAAACTTTCACAACTTAGTGAACCCATAAAACATTATTCATCATGCATGCATCCGTAAGATTATGCAATCACTTAAAATTTGTAGGTTACTATCAAATCAACTTGCAAAAATGTAAACATGAAACATAATAGATTCATTAGCACACTTGATACAATGATTTACATGGAAACCCAATCTGGTAAAAAATACCAGTAACATGCTACTCTTTTTCACTCTTTTGAAGTGATGCCTTGTGAAAGACCAAGCATGTTAAAGGTTACAATAGACACTATTAAATGCGACCCTACTAAAAGATTTCAATCAACTTGTTACGAGCGAGTCTTGTTAGAGGAATTTAGACCATTCACTTGGAATGTCACTTGGTTAAAGGATTTACAAATGACTATTAGGTCAACCTTAATCCAAAGGATTTACCCTAGATCGATACAATTATTAGAGAGTAACAATAAGGCTTAATCTAATAACAACTTACAATTCCATTTGCAGATTACAGATCTCTATTCCAGTCCTCCATTCTAGTTGGCCTTCACTCATTGTAGCTCTGATAGCTTGTTCACCTTTCAAGCATTCATATCCTTAAGCCTTCTTGACATGCCACTGTAGACTCTTCTCTTAGCTCACTAGATGAAGCAAAACCCTTGACTCCTTTTCTTCTTTAGGTTCTCACATATGAAAACCTTACTTCATGACTAGCTATTCCTATAAATAGGAAATTAAGATCTTTTTCCACTCATTCTCCATCATCCAATTTAGGGTTACAATGGATTAGGTAGGATACAATGAATTTAACCCACATTCCACATCTCTTCTAGAAAATTCTCCTTGAATCTTCTTTGAATTTGCCTAAAAATGGTTCACTTTGAATTCTGTGCCACCAGCTCATCAATCTTATTTTCCACTTTGTTTATATAATCTAAGAAAACAAACTTGTCAGCTCATATCCATCAAATTCATGATCTTTTAAATAATGCAATAGCTCGACATTATCTAGCTTCTAATGCTCGGCACATACTATGTTTCTCAGCATCCTCTATGAAATTACTCGGCACAAACTAAAATTTACTAGTGCTTGACATCAACTAAACTTTACTTGGAATCCATTGTTCTACTTGTCATACACTAGAATAAGCATTTAATCAACTCCAACAAATTTTTTTCTCAGCTTGCACTATCTTTTCTCGACACCTACTATCCACTCGGTCAAGCTTGGCAGACAAACTTTGTGTAACTTGTTCTTCTAAACTTTCTTAGTGTAACCAACCTTTGTAACCTTAAGTAGATTATCAATACATCATTCCATCATTTTCTTAACTAATTCTTATACTTTTTTACATTACCATAACTCAACCTTTCCTCTAGGTGCTATTGTTACATCTTTTGATCAAATCCTCTTCATCAATCTATTCTCAACAATCTCCCTCTTTGGCATTGATGGAAAATCAAACTGATCAACCAAATGGAAAACACCTTGGTCAACCAAATTGACTAGGTTAAAATAGTAAGACCAAAAAAATACCAAAGAGAAAAGAATTCTATGTATTGAAATCTCTCCCTCTATTAGAAACTTCCGTCTTCTCAATAGGTTACAAAACTCTTCCTTTTGATCAATATTTTTCCTTCTGATCAATACAATTCTCCCTCTATGATCAACAAAACTCTCCCTCTTTGACAACAATGCCAAAGACACAGGCCACAAACCTATCAAATTAATATGTAGATATAAGATTTTTCAATTTCTCCCTCTATTACCTTTCTTGTGACTAATTTGAAGTTTCATCTTTTTTATTACTTTAGGCAGCTCCTAAAGTAAGATCTTTTGCATCAATGTGTAACACATGAACATCATCTTGTTTGATGCAGGGCACTCCTCTTGTTACTTAGATAGCCTTTGTTAGCGGTATCACCCCTAGTTTACCTCTTAGATACTCATGAGCATCCTTAGGTAATACTTTTGTGAAGATATCAGTGATTTTCTCTTTTGTGTTAATATATTCCATCTTCAACTCTTTATAAAGAACTAACTCTCCCAAGTAATGATACTTGATTGTAATGTGCTTAGTCTTTGTGTGCACCACAGGATTCTTTGATATATTGATAGCACTTGTATTATCACAATAAAGTGTTACTGGGTCTCTGATCTCTTCCTTCATTTCTTTGAGTAGTTGTTTGATCCATACAATATTTGTACAATTTACATCATCAACAACATATTCAGCTTCAATAGTAGATTGTGAATTGCAATTCTATTTCTTGCTAGTCCATGTAACCAACCTCTTGCCTAAGAAAATGCTCTTCCACTAGTGCTCTTTTGATCATCAATGTTTCTATCCCAATCAACATCAGTGTAGGATCTTAATTCAAATTTTTCATTCTTCTTATAGTATAGTACAAACTCTTCTATTCCTTTCAGATATCTCATTATTCTCTTTATAGCCATTGAATGATTCTCTCTGAGATTGGCAAAGAATCTCGTAACCATCCCTACAAACAATTCAATGTCAAGTCTACTATGTACTACATATTGCAATTTACCAATCATAGACCTATACAATGTTTGATTCACCTTGATAGAATCATCATTCTTTGACAACTTGTGTCCTATCACCATAGGTGTACTTACTGGTTTGGAATCCTCCAATCCAAAAGTTTTCAATATTTCTTTGACATACTTTGATTGAGTGATGTATATACCATATTTCATCTGATATACTTGCAAACCCACAAAGAATTTGATCTCTCCAAAAATAGACATTTCAAAATATTAGTTCATCTGATTTGCAAAATCCTTACATAAAGCATCTTGTCCTTCAAATATGATATCATCAATGAAAATTTTAGATAACAAAATACCTTTTTCTTTCTTTGTATTCATGATTAGATTGTTGTTATCATCAGTCCTTTAAAATCCAATCTTCACAAGATAATTATGAAGTCTCTCATACAATGATCTTGGTACTTATTTCAAACCATATAGAGCTTTATGTAGTCTACATACCATGTTCTTGTTGTTAACATCAACAAATTCTTCTGCTTGTTCTATGTAAACTTCTTCCTCCAATATACCATTCAGAAATGTAGATTTAACATCCTTTTGATAAAATTTGAAACCTTTATATGTAGAATAAGCAAGTAAAGTCCTTACTCCTTCCAACCTAGCAATGGGAGTAAATGTCTCTCCATATTCAATTCATTCCAAACTAATCTTTCTTTGTTCCTTGTGACTTTGCCATGTTCATCCAACTTGTTTCTAAATACTCATTTGGTGCCAATCACATTTTTATCTTTTGGTCTAGAAACTAGACTCCGTGTTTTGTTTTTCTCTATTTTTTCAATCTCTTCTTCCATGGCTTTAATCCAATCCATATCTTCTAATGCATCCCTCACTAATTTGGGTTTTGATGTAGCGGACTCTCCTTAATACAATAAACTCATAATAAAAACAAATAAACAACAACAAATGTGAGAACAAAATATGGACTTCTTATTATCATTGCAAATGTAGAATTAGAGAATTCTCAATTACAATATGTTAACCCAAATGGGCACCTTCATTACAGTAATCTGCACGATAGTGCTACAAACTATCACCCTGAGTTGTTCTAGACAATGTTCGAGCCTTTCTTAAATAGGCAGTTTTATGCTACCTGGGAAGGTTCTAGATGCTCAAACTTAATACCTAGGGTCGATAAACCCTAACAATACACATAGAGTTGGCCAAATACATCTTTGACAAATTATTTTAGAAATTTCGATAGCCCAACTTTCAAAGGCCATAAATCACAAATTATTGCTCTGATTGGCTATTATAACCACTTTTTAGAAATGTCAGCTTCTAATTTACAGGCTCAAAATCATGCTAGTTCCCTTTTCTTGAGTTTTCAGACCTCATCTGGGCACCCTAAGGCCTCCAACGATGATCCTAAAAGTTTTTTTGCAAAGTGTTCCATCGAATATCTTCAATAATTTCTATGATGCTTAAGCTAGAGCAATCAGATTTTTATAGTAAGCTTATATCTCTAAAATGAACCTTCCTATAGAAAATGAGAACATTCTAAGCTCATATAAAAAAAACTTACTAAAAATAGCAAGTTCCCATAAATAGTAACCACCCTATCTACTATCCCTTATTAAAATAGAAAACACTAAAAATAAAATAATTTTGGGTGATGCATGATTTTCCCTTAGACCTAGGATGCTCCTGCATTAGACACCTAGGGTAATTTGAGAAGTGACCTCGTCATGTCTCAAGTGTTCAGAGGAAAACCAAGATGGTTAACCCCCTCCCTTGCTAGCCATGATGAATCCTCTGCTGGTCTCCCTTTCCATTTGACTAGATATTCCTCATAAGTTCTATTTTTGGTACTTTTGCCAACACAACTATCCAATATCTCATCAATCTCCTTTGTAGTTAAACTAGCTACTAGAATACTCCACTGTGCTTCTGCAACTTCATCTCCATCACCTCCTTCATAGTACTTTGGCCAAATGTAAAATATTAAATACTGGTGAAATATTCAATTCATCAAACAACTCCACTTTATAAGCATTTCCAAAATCATGCATTTTCACTATCTTGCATGGGCTAAACTTCTTCATCTTCAACTTATTATACGTACCCACTAGAAAATGCTCCTTCCTCAAATGAACCATGACTTCATCTCTAATTGAAAATTCCTTATACCTCCTTTTCTCATCTACCTTAGCATTATATTGTGTATTCATCTTTACGATGTGCTTCCTCACCTCCTCATGGATTTTCTTCAAATGTTCAGCAAAATCTTCTACTTCAACACTACTTATCTCTCCTTCAGGGTAAACTTTAAGAAAGCCACCTCCAAATAATAATAAAAAAATATTGGCGAATCTCTCATTATCTTTTTTTTTTTTTTAATTATTTCTATTGGCGAATCTCTCAATTTTTAATTCTAAATATGATTAATATTGGCGATTATTTTTGAATCATAATTTTTTTTGTATAAAATATTGATGAATCTCAATAATAATAGGAAGTTCATTAATCACCATAGAATATTACAAATCAAAATTGAACATTTTTTTACTTCGTGGAATAATATGAGAATCATTACATATACTTTAAATCAATAGTGAAAAATAAATATTGGTGATATATCCCTAAAGTAACTAACAATTATGATAATTATTGGTCAGTTCAATTTAATTTCTCCAATAATATATTATATTTAGGTAACTCAAATCTATTCATGTAACAAATATTGTAGCAAATATTTGAGTTTAAATTTTTGAATAAAATAAATTATTAAGCGATTTTAAATATTCTATAACCAAATTTTATAAAACTATGGCGATTTAGGTTGTATCAAATCTTAAATTATTAGCCAAATTACTAGCCAAAAAATTCTAAAATTAGACAATTTACGAATATTAGCTAGTAAATTATACCCTACTCTCCTTTATCCAAATGTCTCAATTTAGAAGCATTTCTAGGACTACTCCCATACACAATCTGGAATGGTGATTTACCAATACTCCTATTGATAGAATTATTATATGCATATTTGGCCTATGGTAAAATTATATCCCATCCTTTTGGTTTATCTCCAACCAAGCATCTCAAAAAAATTTCCAAACTATGATTCACAGCTTTTGTTTGTCCATCAGTTTGTGGATGATGTGATGAACTGAACTTCAAATCTATCTTCAACTTCTTCCGTAATGTATGCCAAAAATCCTAACAAATTTGGTATCTCGATCTAAAACTATACTCTTTGGTAAACCATATAGTCTCACCACTTCTTTGAAAAATAACTCTACTACATGAACAACATCACTAGTCTTCCTACAAGGAATAAAATGTGTCATCTTTGAAAACCTATCAACCACCACAAAAATAGAATCATGCTCGCACTATGTCTTTAGTAATCCAAGAACAAAATCCATGTTGACATCCTCCCATGGCTTCTTTGGTACAGGTAATGGCTGATACAACCCCGTATTTTTCTTAACTACTTTCACCATTTGACATACTCGACAACTTTGTACAAACTTCATTGCATCTTGTTGTAACTATGGCTAGTAATAATTTTTAGCAACCAAGGCTATAGTTTTATCTCTTCCAAAATGTCTAGCCAATCCTCCACTATTCTTCTCCTTGATGAGATTCTCTCTCATTGAACTTCTAGGAATGCACAACTAGCTTCCTTTGAACAACATATTATCCTAGATCATGAAATCCAACCACTTTGTCCTGTCAAGTATAACAGGTTCTTTACAAGCCTTCCACACTTCACCAAAATTAGAATCATCTAGATACAATGTATTAAGTTCCTTAAACCCAACCATCTCTATCTATATTTCTATCAGCAAAAGTTATCTTCTATTAAGAGCATCTATAACTTTGTTTGACTTCTCACTTATGTGTTTCAAAACAAAGGTATAACTCTACAAAAACTCAACCCACTTTAAATGCCTTTGTTTTCAATTTTCCTTGACTATTCAAATATTGCAAAGCTTGATGATTAGTATACAAAAAAACTCCTTAGGAAGAAGATAGTGTCTCTACTTCTTCAATGCTTGAACTATAGCTAGCATAAAATTGTTGATCATAAACAAAATATTTTCTTGTTGCACCATTCAACTTCTCACTAAAATAAGCAACAGGTCTACCTTCTTGGCTCAAAACAACTCATATTGCAGTACCACTAGCATCATAGTCTACTTGAAACACCTTGTTAAAATCAGAAAGTGCTAAAATAGGCTACTCAGTAACTTTCTATTTCAACGGATTGGAACTATTGTCTGCTCCTATAGTCCACTTAAACTCTTTCCTATCTCCTCTCATTGTTTTAGTCAAGGGTCCACAAATACTGCTAAAACTTCTTATGAACTTTCTATGAAATGTAGCCAATCCATGAAAAGATCTTACCTCTATCGTAGTCCTTGGAGTAGGCCATTCAAGGATAGCCTTCACTTTCTCTAGGTCCATTTTCATATCTTCTCCTAAGACTACAAATCCCAGATACACCAACTCTTTCCTTACAAAACTACACGTCTTCAAGTTTATCAACAACTTTTCTTCCCTCAACTTATCAAACACCTTGTGAATATGAATCAAATTCTCCTCTAATGTCTTAGTAAAGATCAAAATATCACCTAGTTAAACAATGACAAACTTACCTAGAAACTCCTTTAGTACCTCATTCATGAGCCTCACGAAAGTGCTTGGTGCATTGGTTAGCCCAAAAGGCATGACTAACCACTGATACAGTTCTTCCTTTGTCTTGAAAGTAGTTTTTCACTCATCACCTTATCTTATATGAATCTGATGGTACCCACTCTTCATATCTATCTTTGTGAAATACTTAGCTCCACTCAAATAGTCCATAATATCATCCATCCTTGGCAATGGAAATCTATATTTTATTGTGATCTTGTTGATAGCATAAGAATCTGTGCACATCCTCCATTCTCCATTCTTCTTTGGTGCTAATATTGTTGGTACAACACATGGACTCAGACTCTCTCAAATCAACCCCTTCTATAGTAACTCATGAACTTGCATGTTCAACTCTTCACTTTCTACTAGTGTCATTCTATGTGTTTCCATGTTTGGAAAACTAGCTCCTACAACCAAATCCATCTAGTGACTAATCTTCCTCATTGGGCGCAATCCATTAGGTACATTATTTGATACAATATCAAAAAACTCTTCCAACATATCTACAACTTCTGTGGGTACCTCCTCTACTTCTTCTTTACTATCTTTAGGAATTATGGAAAAACACATATGCTCCTATTTCATACCTTTAAGGAACTCTTTTCCATCAACAAAACATATTCTGGTAGGACTACATACCTTTTCTTCCTTATCCTTCAATGGCTTCAACTTATGTTTCACTCCATCCTTAGAGTGTAGGTATTTGCTCGCCCATCATATACAACATGCCTATCAAACTGCCATAGCCTACCCCAACAACATATGACATATGTCCATAGGTATGATATTGCATAGTACCTCATCATGGTAGCTTCCAATCTTGAACTTCACTAAGAACTTCTCATTGACCATGACCTTGTGGTCATCTTGCACCCAAGCAATACAATATGGACGTGGGTGTTTCTATCTCTTTAGCTTCAATTTAGTGGCCATTATTTCTAACACTAGATTTTCAGTACTTCTACCATCAATGATTACATCACAACACCTATCTTCACATCTGCACCTTGTGTGAAACAAACTCCTTCTTTGATCAGGTTTAGTCTCACCATTCAGCAAGAATCTTCTGTTAACTAGGCCTTCTCCTCTTTTAGCATCTTTAGAATGTGAGGATCTTCCATCTTCATCAACATGTGCAACTCTAGTTGGTCCTTTAGTTCTTCAATTTTTCCTTCTTCTCCATAGTGAAAACATTTTCCATGGAAGCCTCCTCTTCCAAATCCTTGTCCTCTGCCTCTTCCTCTCTAATCTCTATCATTCTAATCATAGAAATGATTGGAATTATTTCCCCTTTGGTTTTGATTTCTACTTCTAGCCTCATGCTTGTTCTTCTGATCATCATTACGGCCTCCATAAGATCATCCACTAGATCTTCCACCATGACCTCTTCCACTATTCTTATTGTCAAAATTCTTGTTCAGTTTCTCCTCAACTCTTAGGGAAAATTGGTATGCCTCCTCAATACTGCTCATTTGAACCAAACTTAGCTCATCCTGAATGCTTGGCCATAACCCATTAATATAATGGGTGACTTTCTCCTTATTAGTTTATGCATGGTTGGTTCTAATGAGAACTCAGTAGAACTCTTTGGTATACTCAAAAAAAAAAAAATTCCTACCTACATTTTCTTCAACAGATCAAGTTCATAATTCATGGGAATAAATTGTCACTTTAGTTTATCTTTCATTTGATCCCATCTGGTGATTTTATCTTTTCCCTTTCTGTTTTGCTCCAACTGAACCTCTTGCCACCAGATATTCTCATGTCCCTTTAGTTTTTCCTTTGCAAACTTGACCCTATCAGGATCATCAATATCTTCATACTCAAAGTACTCCTTTAGTTCATTGATCCAATCAATCAACTCCTCTGGGTTAAGATTTCTCAAAAATGTGGGAACCTCAAACTTAGGTCTTTTTCCAATCTTGGAGATGGCCCTAAAAAGCCTCTCTTCCTTTGGATTTAGAACTACCTTTGCTTTAGCATTTTATTTTGCTTCATCATCATCCTCACTTTTGTCTCTTATGGGAAGATTCATTCCTCTACGCATTTTTTCTTCCAATGCTTGCATTTGTCTTTGGAGGGCTCAAAAACCCTCAGGTGTAACACTTATAGCTCTTCTGCCATGCTCTCTTTGTGGAGGAATTTTCGCACTTTCACTAAAACCCTAGTATAAACTACTCCATAATCGGTGATCTATCTACACACTCAACCCAAACCATGGTCTTGGTACAAACTAACTCACAATTGGTAATCTGTCTACACACTCAAAAACTCTAGCTCTAATACAACTTGATTTAGGAGACTCCCCTTAATACCATAAACTCATAATAGAAACAAAGAAAAAATAGAAAATGGGAGAAAAATATATGGACTTCTTATTATTGCCACAAATGTGGAATCATAGATTCTGAATTACAATATATGGGCACCTTCATTACAGTAATCTACAAGATAGTGCTGCAAACTATCACCTCGAGCTATTCTAGACAATGTTCATGCCTTTCTTAAATAAGTAGTTTTATGCCACTTGAGAAGGTTCTAGATGCCCAAACTTAATACCTAGGGCCGACAGACCCTAACAATACACATAGAGTTGTCCAAATACATCTTTGACAAATTATTTTAGAAATTTTGGTAGCCCAACTTCTGAAGGCCATAACTCATGAACAGTTGCTCCGATTTTCTATTATAAACACTTTTTGGAAATGCTAGCTCCTAATCTACAAGCTCAAAACTATGCTAGTGCCCTTCTATTGAGTTTTTAGACCTCATCTGAGCACTCTAAGGCCTCCAACAGTGAGCCTAAAGATTTTTCTACAAATTGTTCCACCAAAAATCCGCAATAATTTCTTTGATACTTAAGCTAGAGCAATGAGATTTTTATGGTAAGTTTATATGTCTAAAATAAACCTTCATGTAGAAAATGAGAACATTCTAAGCTCATATGAAAAACTTACTAAAAATAGCAAGTTCCCATAAATAGTACTTTACCCTATCTACTAGCCCTTATTAAAATAGAAAACACTAAAAATAAAATATTTTTGGGTGATGCAAGATTGCCCTTACACCAAGGATGCTCCTGCATCAGGTTCCTTCATACTTAGTAAACATATGTCATTTCTAAATATGTTTCATGTCATTGGTCTAGCATCTTTATCTCCAATAATTTGTGTAGTAGGATGATGTCTCTTGACATATTTGGACAATATTAGTTCAACTCTTGTTTCTTCATTTTGTCTTTCAAATTTAGAGTCACTATGTACATCTCTGTCAAGTAGCTCAACATCTCTTTCATGTACACTAATCTTAGAAGTAAAATGTTCTCCCACTTCATTCCATAACTTGACATCTAAATGTAGCTTGACATTCATAGTATGTGACTCGGCAGTCACTGAAACTTGTTGTTGGTTTATAGCTTTCTTTACAGCATCTTCTTTAGCAGGTATACCTTCATAAGAGTATAAAAATATTTGTATTCTTCTACTTCTTTCATAGGTTTAGCCTCATGCAGACACCTAAATCTGATTACACCACTAGGTAATCATATTTAGTCATCTCCTAGGACATTATTGATTAAATATTTACTATTTAATTAATTAATTGTCATTCCCTTGTTAATTTATTTATTTAATTAACTATAGTCCAATTGATAAAATCAAATGATCATCCAAAATCATTTTATCAATTAAATCCCAATTCCTCTATTAAATTGAAAAAATCTTCAAATCTATTCAATTTAATTCCATACTCTCATTTTATTGAATAAAACATTTTATAAAATACCTAAAATCCTAAAACCCTATCCTAACCCCTAATCCAACCCATTCACCGATACTAACCTCACTTAGCCTCCTAATTAACCCATCCCATCAAAGCTAAATCACTTACCCCCCTAACCCCCCTTCTAAGCTAATCCTAATCCCCTTCTAATCATGTGCACAACCATAAACATGGGTTAAGACTTGCTAACCCAAGCCAAAGTCAAAAAATATCTTCTCCCCTCACCCTCCAACATTTATCACTCTTACACATCTCCCATCCTCACTCGTGACTCTTACATCCCTCTTACATACTCAACCACCCTCATCAAGCCTTTCACCAACCCATTTCCTATCCTCTCACACTCATTCTCCTTGTGACACTTCTCACCTCCCCATTCGTGCTAAAAAAGCACAATCCTTGTGCTTCCTTTTGAGTGCATCCTGACCCTCCGTCACCATCTCATCATCTTGACATCTTGACCCTCCATTTCTCCAACCCTTGGCCTATAAATTGAACCTTCTTCCTTCAAAAAATCATCCACCTTCCCTACAAAGTTATAATGCTATTTTGAGAGCTCATAAACTATCAAAATACTATTATAATGTTGGAATCACTCCATGAATCCATTGTTGAAACCTTGCTTCATTCACTCCACCCATCCATCTAAAGCTTGAGCATATCTTGGGAACATACACATCTTAAATTAGGGACAAATATATTGCATCATGATGTTGTACCATTAAGAGCCTACCATTCTTGGTTTGTTTCCTTTTGTGGTGATAAAAATCAGTCCTATCTTAAGTGTTAACTACTTTAGTTGTGTTAATGCTTTCTTTATTAGTTAGTATTCAATTTGCACTACTAAACTAGGTGATACACTTCATATGCTTCTGTATATTCATCAAAATTTACATTTTCACTTTTCACAACTTTTTTAGTGTTAGTATTCAAACACTAATAAGCTTTACTTCTTGTAGAATGTCCTAGGAATATACCTTCTTCACCTTTTGCATCCAATTTACCATTCCCAAAATATTAAAGAATGTAACATGTACTTCCAAATACCTTCAAATATTTTACATTGGATGAGTAACCATATTATAGTTCAAAAGGTGTTGAATAAGTACCTTTCTTGAATTGTACATGATTCAAGGTATAGATAGTTGTAGTTACAACTTCTCTCCAATATTTCAAAGCAACATTCTTCTCCATGATGAGTGTTCTAGCACAGTCCATTATAGATCTATTCCTCCTTTCAACTATTCCATTTTATGGAGATGTTCTAGGGGTAGATGTTTTTCTTTTGATTTCTCTGTCATTACTGAACATCTCAAACTCATTTGATGTGAATTCTCCTCCTCTATCAGTTCTCAAACATTTTAGATTTTTACTTGTTTTCTTCTCAATTCTTGCTAAATACCAATTAAACATTTGGAAAGAATCATATTTCTATTTTAGAAACATAACTTCCATCATTCTAGAATAATCATCAACAAGAAGCATAATGTACTTATCTCCTTTGTAGCTTTGCACATCAATTGGACCACATAAGTCAATATGAACAATCTCTAGTATTCCTTTAGAGGTATGATCTTTACTCTTAAAACTTGACTTTGTCATTTTGCCTAACTGACATTGTTTGCACATTATATTATTAGGCTTCTTTAACTTAGGCAAACCTCTAACTTTTCTTATGTGACTGATACTAACTAGGTTATCAAAATTGACATGACATAACCTTTTGTGCCATAGCCATACATAATCAAATTTTACAACTAGACAAGTAGCATCCTCTATATCAAGATAGAATAGATTACTTCTAGTTTGGTCACCCTTTCCAATTAGTTTCCCATAAGTGTCATATATCTTCGCAATCTTGTCTACAAACTCAACCTTACATCCCAAATTATTTAGTTGTGACACACTCGAGAGATTATAGTTAAGTCCTTCAACATAGTAAGTATTGTCACATAAATTTTTATCTATGAGCTTGATAGAATCTTTTCATTTTATCAAACATGGTGCATCATTACCAAATCTTACACTATTTCCATCATAGTAATTTAGGGTAATGAATTTACTTTTGTCTCCAGTCATGTGATGTGAACATCAACTATCAATGACCCATCTATCATTCTTGTTCACACAAGTCATAAGTGCAATTGTGTCATCTTCATCAAATTCATCCTTCATTACAACATATACCACTTCATCATCATGTTCATCAAAATCATCCCTTTTTTCCTCTTTAGCAATATAGCAAGACTTCTTTCCTTTGTCTTTGTAGTCCTTATTGTCTTCATCTCTTCTACTCTTGTATTTGTCACCACCTCTGTAGTTCTTCTTCTCTAGACATCTAGCAGCAATGTGACCAACCATATTGCAATTGAAACAAGTGATAGGTAACTTACCTTTGAAATTTCCTTTACCTTTGTGGAATCTTCTTGCTAGTAGTACTTCAGGTTGTTCTACATCCTCCTCATCTGTATCACTATCATTGGACACATACTTCTTATTTTCCTTTTCCTTTTTCTTCTTCTCATCAAGTTCCTTCAATGACACCTTAGCTTTGAAAGTAGATTCAATCCTTTCAGGTTTGTAATTATAAAATTTGGATAGCTTAAAAGCAATGAGTCTACCTACCAAACCTTCAAGTGATAGTTTATTCTCTAGTATACATCTCAATTCTTGAATTGCAGAAACTCTAATAGCATATATAGGTAATAGTTTCCTTAAAAAAATTCTTAATACAATCTAATCATCTATATTACTAGTAGCTCCTTTTATTGCATTAACAACTTCTTTTATTCTTTCAACATATTGAGCAATATTTTCACCTTCTTCCATTCTCATATCATCAAACTTACCTCTGAGACTTTCAACTTTGGCTCTTAGAAAATTTGCATCTCCTCCATAAATAGTGGTTAGGGAATCCCACATTTTCTTTACACTATCAAGACCTTTGATATCATCAAATTTAGCATAGCTAAGGGCAGAAGCAATCTCAAGCATTGCCTAGTTGTGTTCTTTCTTCTTTTTCATATCCTTAGTAGTTGGGGCACCAACAGGATCAGCATGCTCAACAATAATGCTATATTGTGCATGATCTCCAAGTCCTCCAAGGTTTAGCTTCATCAAACTTTTCTATGTAGGAAAGTTATCTCTATTAAGCTTGGGTGCTTCTCTTTCTGACATCTTAATCTTTATGCTTCTAGGTACCTACAAATTAGTCCTCTTAAGCAGATGGCTCTGATACCAATTGTTGGAATACTTTAGAATAATTGAGAGGTGAGGGTGAATTAGTTATCCAAAGTCTGAATGTATAAATAAAACTTTTCATAGCTTACTAAACCCATAAAATATTATTCATCATGCATGCATCCATAAGATTATGCAATCACTTAAAACTTGTAGGTTACTATCAAATCAACTTGTAGAAATGTAAATATGAAACATAACAGATTCATCAACACACTTGACACAATGATTTGTGTAGAAACCCAATTTGGGAAAAACCACTAGTAACATGCTACTCTTTTTCACTCTTCTAAAGTGATGCCCTATGAAAGGCCAAGCTTGTTAAAGGTTACAATACACACTGTTAAATGTGACCCTGTTAAAGGATTGTTAGGATTGAGCCTTATTAGAGGACTTAAGACAATTCACTTGGAATGTCACCCAGTTAAAGGATTTACAAATGATTGTTAGGTCAACCTTAATCCAAAAGATTTACCCTAGATTGATACAATTATTAGAGAGAAACAGTAAGAATATATCTAATAACAAATTACATCTTCATTTGTAGATTACAAATCTCTATTTTAGTGCTCCATTATGCTTGGCTTTCACTCATTGCAACTCTAATAGCTTGTTCACCCTTCAAGCATTCATATCCTTAAGCCTTCTTGCTTAACATGCCAATGTAGACTCTTCTCTTAGGTTACTAGATGAAGCAAAACCCTTGACTCCTTGTCTTCCTTAGGTTCTCGCACATGATAGCTTTGCTTCATGACCAACTATTTCTATAAATAGAAAATTAAGATCTTTTTTTGTTCATTCTCCATTGTCCAATTTAGGGTTAGGATGGATTAGGTAGGATACAATGAATCTACCCCACATTCCATATCTCTTCTAGAAACTTCTCCTTGAATATTCTTTGTATTCACCTAAAAATGGTTCACCTTGAATTCTATGCCACCAGCTCATCAATCTCATCTTCCACCTAGTTCACATAATCCAAGAAAACAAACTTGTCAGCTCAGATCCATCAAATTCATGATCTTTTAAACAATGTAGGAGCTCTACTTTATCTAGCTTCTGATGCTTGGCACATACTACGTTATTTAGCATCAACTAAACTTTAGTTGACATCTATTGTTCTACTCAGCATACACTAGAATAAGCATTTACTCGGCTCTAACTAATTTTTTGCTTGTCTTGCACTATCTTTTCTCGGCACCTACTATCCACTCAGTCAAGCTTGGCAAACAAACTTTATGTAACTTGTTCTTCCAAACTTTCTTAGTGTAACCAACCTTTGTAACCTTAAGTAGATTATCAATACATCATGTCATTACTATCTTAACTGATTCTTGTACTCCTTTACATAATCATAACTCAACCTTTCCTCTAGGTTCTATTGTTACATCTTTTGATCAAATCCTCTTCATCAATTAAATAAGTGATAGTACTTGAATCTTATAAGAAATTGCCTTACCAGCAAATAGTAGGTTTGACATCAATGACAAAACAATGATTGAAACATACAATCTCCCTCTTTAACAATCTCTTTCAATCTATTCTCAATAGTGGCATCAATTCACTAGCACAATTAGCTCTAGATGAGTGGGAAAACCTTAATGACACCCCTATTCCAACCATGGAGAACCTAGAACATTTGCAACCACCCCACACTGAAGCATCCCTAAGGTGCACTAAGCATGTTTAGGTAGTGATCTTCTAAAGTTTATAACTAAAAGATTGTGAGGAGTATCGATGAACTATTAGATGCTACATGACTATGATATTGATGTGTGTGAGATTCAATTTTATTTGAATTAGGCACAATGATTTCTCTTGATGCCACGACTTGTAGTTTTCCTTAGTGAATTGGTGCACCACTATGAAACTTTTGAACTAGTTGTCATGGTATCGATTCATTGGTGCCGTTAGCTCTAGAGGGGTGGGTGAACCCTAGTGACACCCTTGTTTTGACCATGGACAAACTAGAACATTCACAACCACCCTACATTGAACTATCCCCAAGGTGCACTAAGAATGTTTGGCCAACGTCCACAAGGTGCACTAAGCATGTCCATGAAGCAATGTTATTAGGGGAATAAAAGGTATCTTGTGAGGGGTATTGATGAGCTATAAGATTTTACAAGACCATGTGGTAGAACCATTTTATAGCCTATCTCAATTTTGTGATATTCCAATTATTTTTAATTTGGCACAAAATTCTCACTCAATGCCAAAACCTAAAGTGTTCATTAATGAATTAGTATAGTAAGATTAAATGAATAAGATTTGATAAGCCATGAACAAGATTCTAATTAACAAGATTCCAATGTCGAATGATATTTAAATTAACAATATCTCAATGAACATCATTAAAATAAATAAGATTCCATACACCATTCAAATACAAATGTGCAAAAAATCACAATAATATAATATATCAAAAAATATAGTCATATACGAATATGACACAAATGCATGTCAAAATGTACATTGATATACAAAATGTGGCACACACCATCAAAATATTTCTTTGAAATCAATGTTTATACATACAATGTGGAATATGCCATCACAAAATGTGTCCTAAGGCATCCTTGAAAAATTACAATATCCTATGTTGTCGGTGGATCATCAAAATGCAACCTCTTTGACATAGGCTCCAAACTCACTAGTTCCTGTATGAACAAAAAATAGAAAATTCAAATTAGACTAGTTAATTTAAATAATTTGTACATATCAAACTGAAATTTATTCAAATGCATATTGATCAATAATGTAATTAAAATTTATAAAACTTCATTTACCTCTCCCCATGCCTTCTTGTGGCACTTAGGAGTCCTCGTATAAGTCCTCAAAAAATAAAGGATCATGCTTTTGTCAACCTAAATATGTTTGTATGGTTGTCAAATTGAACTACTACTTAACCTATAACACCATAAATGATAGAATAATTAATTAACATTATAATGAAGAATCCAAATAAGAATTTACCTTGGATGATATCTCCTCCAGAAATGTCATATGGGTCATCAAGATACAAAGCTTTGCCAACCCCCCTCCACTACCCTAGGTGTTTCCTATGACAAACAAAATTAAATTTGTTACAATAATGGCAATCATTTATTTATAATCTAAGAAAATTAAGATAAGTAACAAATAAATGATAAATATACATACAATAGGGCTCTAGTTGTCAATGGAAATACACAAGGCTCTGCAAGGGTGAATCTATGTTGGTGCATCATCAATGGACACACCCTATAAAATAAATAATGCAAAAACATTTCAATAGTAAAAAAAAGTCAAAAGTATGTGTGTGTGTGTGTGTGTGTGTGTGTGTGTGGACTTTTAATAACTTTAGAACACCTAATTACCTTCCATTTTCAATTAAATGTGGCACAACCCCCTCACATTATTGCCCACTGAGATGTAAAAATTGCAAGGGAAATAAGATGATAAGAAGTGTATAATTAAATATAAAATAGGAAAGTAATGATTAATAAAATAATGCATAATGTGGAGGTCTCAAGGCCAAATAAAATGGCTGAAATTATGACATTGTCCACCTCTCTCATCTCCTCCTTTGGCATAATTTGAACATAAAGGAATCCCATACATGTACATAAGTGTGAGGTTGCCAAAATAATTTTAATATAAATATAAATTTTAAATTGACAATGTTGTGACAAATTGAATATTTAGCTTACTATAATAGAAGGATTCCATGGTTCTACCTAACCCTCCTCCTCTCCTATAGGAGTTGTGCATGTCTCTACAACAATGTGTGTTGTATCATCATCCACAACTTCAAATTGAATCTATGCATCACTGATGGGACCCGGGAAAATATTCTTGCACATAATGCAAGTATGGGGTACATAGACATGTGGGGTATTGCCTAATGTACTAGTGCCAACATCATCAACATGAGGAGGCAACAATAACCTAACTTGGATGACTAATAGACTTCTCAATCTATGAATTTATCTAGTAGACTCTAAGCTAGCCTCAGTGATGACATCAGGATGTTGCACTAGAGGAGGATATTGGGGGATACTTATGTGGTGGCTTTCCTCCACTTGAAAAATGGTCTATCCTTCAGAGCTCCTCCTCCTAGGCCCATGTTGGGCCTCATGCTTCAATAGTTCACTTTCTTCCCAAGAAAAAAAATCAGCATACATCTTTCTCAAAAAATAGAAGGGCACCTCCATATTGTTGTGTGGTGGTTTAATAAAAACCATCCACCAATGATCCCAAAAATTAATCTTAATGGCCTCATTGTTGCACCATTTTATTGACAATCTTGGTTTCTTATGGTCAACCTTTTTACCAGTTTTGGGTCACAAAATAGGTCAGTTAAATATTTTTTACTATTTTCAAGGGTCGCAACACCATCATAATCTAAGTTTCCATCAAACTGGGCATGCATCTGGTCATGCCAACAAAGAGTTGCATCATGCTACTTGGTAAGGGTCTGAGTATTACCCACAATAGTATTGAGGGTGGATAGCATGGGAGATAATACAAGGATATTCTTAGAAGACTATTTGACAATCCTCAATTGATTTAGTTTTTCTTGTATTCAATCGTGAATGCATGGAGGGTTTTGTGGGGGTAAAAATTCATTTGCAGGTGGTTGTGGATTGTTTTGGGGATCAATGTTTGGCAAGGGAGTGTTTCAAGGTTTTTTTCTATCATCCATGCTAGTTTATATTACAAATAAGTATATACTTATAACTTGAATGAACATTTTATAAACCAAATTTTAAAAAAAACATACATTTTCATTTAAATAACCTAAATTTTAATAAAAATGAATGAAATGAAGTGCAATTTTTTTTTAATGACTTACTTATGCTAGGACGAAATCTTGGGTGAAAAAGCTACTGTAGAAGCTCATATACCTAATCAAATTGGTCAAAGTTCATTTGTGATGCCATTAGAATTGGATAATATGACAAAAACAAGTGTTCAACCATTTTCTAAACCCATACATAGGTATCCAATAAGGTTAGTATTTTTTTTTTGCATTGGTGTTAGGATTAGGAGAAAATTGTGAATACAAGTTGTAAAACACTTTTGGACATTTTTCAACTAGTTTTTTTTTTTCACATCGCTAGGTTTTGGCCCACCACGATTTTCCACATACCCTTATTGTAAGTAGGATTTTGAGTTTTCTTAAATGTAATTAGTTAATATAAATATAAGGTATGTATAAACAAATTTAAAGACTAAAGTCAACTAAGAATGAGGATATTTTGACCCTTAGGGTTAAACTTCAGAGCTAAGATTTTGGTTCAATTAAGCATGAATATTTTAAATCTTTTTCAGTGTGGGAGGCATTTTCTTTTTTCTCATAGCTAAGTGGCTAATATGAATTGAGGGCTTAGTCAACCAAAATTAGGTAAAACCTAAAAAATCTATTAACTCAAAGAGGATATTGTAATGTATTTAAGATGACTTATAGTTGTCAAGTGTAGTGTTACACCATGGTTGCAATAGAACTACACTTCAACCATTACTAGGACTTATTAAAAAGTTCTCAATTAAACTAAAGTAATACAAAATTTAGGCTTGATTAAATAAAGGATTGGGTGCAATCTCTAAAATGTTAGTGTTCTAATTGAGATTAAGGGGAATAACAATGTTAAATATGGGAGCATTATCCTATTGTAAATTTAACTTGTAAAGGGGGATTACTAAACCTGTTAAAAAATTTATTGATTGCATTAACAATAAATTTCATTGCATGTCATCAAAATTATACTAAGACATGGTAAATCTAAGTGGTTTTCCCATTAATTTATCCCCCATGGATTTTTTTTCTTTTTTTTTGTTAGGTAAACGGCCAAAGCCTAGGTTATTTATTATTTTTAAGATTAATTATTATTGTGTTAATCGCAAGTAGATTCAAACCAAAGACCTCCCCAATGAGAGGCTCGCAATTTACTAATGTGTTGTAGGCTCTTGCCTATCCCTTATGGATCTTATTAATGTCGTAATGCAAAATTTTATTTAATCAAATAATAGCTAGGGGCTTGAAACATTATATATAATGTTGAGATGGGGTTTTTGGTTTTGAGTGAAACCCTATTTAGATGGTTAATTTAACCCTATTAGCTTATAAATTAGTCCTAGATTTAATAGGAAATATAATTTAAAATTAGATAACCTAAATTTAATCAAGGGTAGAATGAACATCTATTAATTCTAATGTTGACAATTATTAAGTTGAACTTAGAACCTTCATAAATTTTAAAATTTGGCCACTTCAAACTAGTGCAACTCAATCTATTAAAGACAATCTATATAAGGATAGTAGGTCAGATGATGAAGCATTGAGTTAGTATATTAGAAAAATTAAACTCCAAATTGGTTGTTACTATGCTTGGAAGTATAGTAAAATAAATGTAAAGGTTATAAATATTGACCTTATTCACTAATAGTGTTCTAAGTCATTTGACTTCTTATAACCCTAGGATTTAGGGTAAGAAGCCCTCACAACAAGATTAAATGAGCAATGTTAAATTGTTGTGATAACAAAATTAGAATGAAAGTGGCATTATTATGTAGAACTATATTCACAAGGTGAAAGGAGCCATGATAACTAGATAAGTAGGAGAGAAAAATTACACTCTAAGATAACTTGTAAATTTGTCAAATTAATATGATGTATGTATAAGAATACAAATTTTTAATTTGATAATTCTTAAGTAAGAATAAGCTAGAGAAACCCAATAGACTTAGTAGTTCAAATTTTAGCATGTGTATAATGTAGAGGATTGAAATAGAGAGTAGAACATGAGAATATTGAATAGGTGCACCACTATATAGATCCTAGTAGGGTAATGATGAAGGATTATATGTTAGAGCCTTGATTTATATTGTAACTAATTGAAATTAATATCATTATAAGTACCCTATGGGACACACACTTTGGTTTGAGATAGGATACTTCCTTAACCACTAGATGTTGAAGGACACCAAGCTATATATTTACTCATATACACTAGTGTGGAATTCATTGAACAAACACACCCCTTGATTCTATTACCAAGGGCATGTAAGGTTCTTATCAGGAAAGTAGAACTAGGATCATGTGGATGTGATTAGGGAATTCCCATTTTTTCCCTTGTAGATTTCTTCTCTATTTTATTCCAAGGTATGTAAAATGAATCACAATCAAATCCATGTTGCTAGAAGACCACCAATCTTGCACTAAAGAGAAATCTACAACTTATTATAAGTATAGGTAGAACATCACCCTTTCTCTCTTTCCCCTAAGTGACCTTGGTACAACCACTTTGTGTTGTTGTAAAAAATTGTTAAGTAACATGAATTATTTCTTTGATTCCTTATTGAGAATCCTTTTTATTTTCTTGTTATTACCAACAGTGTGTAATATAAGTTGGATTACTTGGCTAGTTTAATTTTGATTGTCCCATTTTTCCTTAGGGGTGTATCTTTTTTGTTTTAATTAATGATTTACTATTGTGGCCATGCTTGAGTTTCTTTTAGTTATGAAATTGAATATCCTTTTAACCTTTTCCTTTAAGTTTACTTTTTGAAGCATTTTCTACTGAAAAAGTTGACAAATTATGTTGCAATGTGACTTATGGCCACAACCAAGGATGAGTCCTGATGAATCATGTAGAGGGTAGAGCATTGGGAAATGTTCATCTACCTTATAGATTTTAGGGTTACTAGAGAAAACCCCCTTGCAATCACCCTTTCCCATGTGTTTAATATTAGGGTTAACTGATTCCTTAGAATCATCTTCATAAGTGTTGTATTATTTCTTAAACTTGGCAAGGTTGTGGATAAGAATTATGTGGTATAAGGACCTTGTGCAATGATAGGCATATTCAAAGATTGGACCAAGAAATTATCACTCAACAAAGCTTCAAAAGTTGGTCTTATCTACATCTGGAGTAAGGCTTAGTTTTTAATTGTATCATGTTTCAAGCTTAAGGAGGTCCCACATATCATATACACTTATAAGAAATTTTATTGTAAATATTGGGATTTGAGAGATTATCAACATGTTCAACCACTTGTAATTGAAGATTATGTAGAAGAATATTTATTGTTACCCTAAAATTGTTGGAGGTAACTTGTTCCATGGTATAATATTTGACCCAAAGATATTTGAAATACCCAATCTTGAAAACTATATCAACATTGAGTACGGATGTGTATTTGGAAGATAATTTGGAATCCTTAACCAATAAGATTAAGATCCAACTAAGTATAGGTAAGAACCTAGAATGAGGTATCTATTAGGATTAACCTCAAATAAAAATAATAGTAATATGCAACTATAACCAATATCATAAAATAATAGATCGTATAAAAGAGAACACAAGACACCAAGATTTAACGTGGTTCATCCAATCCTTGGGCTACATCCACCAACAACAAGTCCAATATTATCATTATCTAGTGATTATATTTTCAATCCCTTATAGCTTAATACCGCCACAAGAAGCTACAATATCACCATTACATTATCAAATCCCTAACCCTAAGCCTTTTTATACAAGCTTTTGTCACTTACAAAATTAGGGCTAAAATAATAGAAAAACAATAGCCAATGCCTTTTACAATATAAAGACATTTTTGGCTTTAGGGGCGCTACCCCCAAAAACCCCCATAGGGGTGTTGCCTCTTGACCCCACCTTGTATTGCAACAAGGAGTGCACCTGGGGCACTACCCCAGGACTTTATTGTGCAATTATTTTGTTCACTCAAGAAGACCAACCAAAGCTAAAGAGGAATTCAACTTCTTCCTTGTCACTGCCTTGGTAAATATATCTACTAGATTATCATTTGTATGTATCTTCTTTAGCTTTAACTATCCATCATCCAAAACTAATTGAAGGAAATGGTACTGCAACTATATGTGTTTTTTCTTTGAATGCAGAGCTAAATTCTTTGCAAGATGAATGGCACTTTGGCTATCTATGAATAAAGAATAATCCTTCTAATGGTGTCCCAATTATTCTAGGAAAAACTAAAGCCACATCATCTCCTTGGTTGCCTTTGTAGCAGCATCATACTCTACCTCTATAGTGAATAAAGCATTAACCTTCTATAATCTAGAAACCCAGCTCACAGTTGCCCCACCAATAGTAAATACATAACCTATAGTACTCTGTTTGGTATCAATATCCCTTGCCAAATCTAAGTCAACATATCCCTATAAATTAGTAGTAGAGCCTCCAAAATTTAGACACTTACTAGATGTTCCTCTCAAATATCTAAGAATCCATTTAACTGCATTCCAATGCTCAATTTTAGGGTGACTCATATACCTACTAATGACTCCCACTACATGTGTAATATCTATCCTAGTAGATACCATAGCATACATCAAGCTTCCTAAAACTAAAGTATAAGGTACCTTGGACATCTTATCCTCCTCTTCTTATGTCTTTGGATACATCTCTTTAGTCAACTTCAAATGACCATGTAAAGGTGTGTTGATAGCTTTAGAATTCTCCATAGAGAAATTTTGCAACACCTTCTCAATATAATCAGCCTGAGATAATGTCAATTTCCTATTCTTCCTATCTCTAAAAATCTTCATAGCAAGGATTTTTTTTCTGCCCCCAAATCCTTCATAGAAAATGCATGTGCTAACTAGCATTTCGCCCCTTAATGTGATCCATGTTAGACCCAACAATAAGCATATCATCAACATATAAACATAAAATAATGTAGTTGTCATCATCCAACCTCTTAAAATAAAAACAATGATCTGAATGACACCTACTATATCCATACCCATGCATAAACTTGTCAAATTTCATATACCATTGCCAAGGTGCTTGCTTCAAGCCATATAATCTTTTCTTCAATTGGCATACTATGTTATCCTTACCTTTGACCACAAATCCCTGTGGATGTGCCATATATATCTTTTCATCTAAATCACCATGAAGGAAGGTTGTTTTAACATCAAGCTACTCCAAATGCAAATCTTTAGTAGCCACAATACTTAAAATAGTACAAATAGAAGTCATTTTAACAACAGGAGAGAATATCTCATCAAAATCAATGCCCTTTTTCTGTGCAAATGCTTTTACAACTAACCTAGCTTTAAATATTTTCTTACCTCCATCCTCTTCTTTCAACCTGTAAACCCAATTTTTTTATAAAGCCTTTTTACTTGCAGGCAATTTACATAAATTCCATGTGTTATTTTTCAACAAAGAGTCTATTTCTTCATTCATTGTAAACTCCCATTAAATCTTAGTATCCACCTGCACAACTTCATCATAACATTCAAGTTCACTAGCATCAGTAAGTAAAATAGAATACAAGGAAGGAGAAAATCTTTCTAGAGCTCTACTTAGCCTTGTGGACCATCTAACATTCACTAGGGTGTGTGGTATTTGTTGTTGCAGTTGTTGCACATCATGAGGAATTGCTGGAACATCATCTTTTGGAGTATCATCTAGCACTACATAATCATTTTCTTTATTCTCATATTGTTATAATAGATCTTTGCACAACACTTCCTCATTGAATATGACATCCTTGCTTCTTACAATTTTACAATTTTCAAAATCCCAAAGCCTATAACCAAATTCATCAATGCCATATCCAACAAATACGCATTTCTTTTACTTAACTTCCAACTTGGTTCTATTTTTAGAATCTATATGAGCAAATGCTTTACAATTGAAGGTTCTAAGAAAAGAATAACTCACCTTCTTACCAGTCCATGCTTATTCAAGAATACCACAACCAAAAGGAGTAGAGGGACCTCTATTAATCAAATATAAAACACTATTAATAGCCTCTTCCCACATGTTTAAGGGTAACCTAGCATGCAACCTCATGCTCCTTGCACACTCCATTATAGTCCTATTCATGCATTTAGCCACTCTATTTTCCTATGGAGTCCTTGGAATAATTTTTTGTCTATGAATACCATTAGTGTAGCAATAATTTTCAAATTCATGACTGCAATGCTCACCACCATTATTAGATCTAAGACATTTTAATTTCTTACCAGTGTCATTTTCAACCAAGCATTTCTATTTTTTAAAAGTTCGAAATAACATCAAATTTCTGTCTAAGGAAATAAACCCATACTTTTCTAGTTGCATCATCAATAAATGTAATATAATAATGAGAGCTACCAAGGTAAGATACATAAGATGGTCCCCATACATCTATATGCACAAGCTCTAATTCTCACTTTTATTTTCCTTCCCTATCTTCACAAAACTCACTCTCTTTTATTTTCCATACACACAACTTTCATAGAAATCCATATTAACACATTTTAGACCAACTAAAACTTTCTTTGAATGAATTACTTTCATACCTTTCTCACTCATGTTCCTAATTCTATTGTGCCATAACGATGTATCAAAATCTACAACAATCATTTATTCTCCCTACTCAACTGCAAAAACTATTCCTAAACATTAATCTTTTTCTGAAATAATCAAAGTAGAAGAAACAATATGACCTCTACAAAGATATAAGGTGCCTACTTTCACACCTTTTTCTACTACAAGTGAACCTTTTGAAACCTTCCAATTTTTATTATTAAAAATAACTACACAACCTATATCACTGAGTTGCACTGCTGAAATTAAATTCCTACTCAACCTTGGAACATGTCTTACCTCATGTAGTAACCAATGATTCCCATTCTACAACTTAATCTTAACTTTTCCCTTTTCAACAATCTGACAGGGTTCATTATCCCCCAAATAATAAAGCCCAAAATCCCCTTGGACATAGGTAATGAAATAATCTCTATGAGGTGTAGCATGAAATGAAGCACTAGAATCTAAAACCCGTGAATCATCCACACTTTCTAAAGATAGAAGCAAAGCATCCTCTTCGAATTTTTTACTTACCACATTTGCCTCCTTGCTCCCTTCTGGTTTATCTCCTTCATTATTCTTTTGAGTCCAACATTCTCTCTTCTTATGCCCTATTTTACCACATTACTAGCAATCTCTTGATCCTCTAGATGGAGACTTCTTTCTGTTTGACTTTCCTCTTGATTACCCATGATTTTTGGAATTATTTCCTCTCTCAATCATTTTTCTTCTACTTTGTGCATTCAAAGCACTTCCTAGTAAAGATCCACCTGAGAATTTCCTACAGGTATCCTCACTCAAAATAGCACTGATCACATCATCATATTTTAGGCTAGTAGATCCAGAAATAGAATTACTCATAGCCATTCTAGCTTTCAGGCAAAGAATACAAAATCAAGAGAGCACTAATTTCTTCATCAAAATTAATACCCATAGAAGATAACTAACTAGTAAGAGTATTAAACTCATTTAAATGATCTACAACAGACCCACCTTTTTCATCTTCAAATTAAATAAACACTTCATGAGAAATACCTTGTTTGAAGCAGAGGGCTTTTCATATAGTTTTGCTAGGGTTTCCATCAACTCTTCTATCATCTTTTCTTTTGTAATATTAAATGTCACCAATGGTGCCGGGCATAATTGAATGCTTCCAAGTGCCTTTCTATCTAAAAGATCTTAGTAGTCATTTGTCATAGATCCTTGATTCTTGATTTTTGTTGCCAATGACTTACATAAATCCTTTTGATAAAGATAGTCTTCCATTTGCATCTTCCATAACTAAATTTTCTACCCACTAAACTTGTCAACCCTCATCTTACCCTCATCTAACATCACTCTCACTCAACCATGAGACCTTCCCATAGAGGATAACTAAAAAAAGAAAAAAAGAAAAAAAATGATAACCATCTAGCTCTGATACCACTTGTTAGGATTAACCTTAGACAAAAATAATAGCTACATGCAAATATAACTAATATAAGAAAATGATAGATCGCATAAAAGAGAACACAAGACATTTAGATTTAACATGGTTCACCCAATCCCTGGGCTATATCCACCAACAAAAAGTCCAATATTACTATTATACAACTCAACACCACCACAAGAAGCTAAAATGTGACCATTACATTATGAAATCCCTAACCCTAAGCCTTTTTATACAAGCTTTTGTTGCTTACAAAATTAGGGCTAGAATAATAGAAAAATAGTACCTGATGCTTTTTACAATATAAGGGATTTTTTTTGGCTTTGGAGGTGTTGCCCCTGGAAACCCCTACAAGGGCATTGCCCCTTAATCCCACCCTATACTGAGACAAGTAGCACACTTCGAGCATTGCCCCTTGACCCCATCTTAGGGGCACTAGCCCCAAACCCCCGTGGAAATAATATGGGGAGAAAATCATGTCAAATAAACCTCCAAGTCTGATTAGGCTCCATCTCACAATAGTATCAATTTTGGAGTTTTTGACCAACTTCCAAGAGGAAGTCAAAAACAAAGGGGGGAGGATTTAGGACCCCTTCTCTTATGTAATTAATAAAACCCTAACTTTATGAATGTGTGCCTCATTAGAGGGTAAGATATGTTGAGTATGCTAGATAGTGTGTTTCATTTGAAAGATAAGTGATGACTTCCTTGAGAATATGTTGTGAATTCTATATTGTCTCTTTATGTATAACATTGGTATAAATTGCATTTTGTGTAGGGATGTTATTTAGATTATTTCTAGATTTTTGATATGTCATCAATTGAAGGTGGTGAGAACCCTTTTGAGAAGGATATAGCTTTTTGTTTATTTCATGATTAGATCTCCTATTTGATAATATTAAGTTGATGTGTTTAGAATTTTGATATATCATTGTATTAGAGTAGAGTCTATGTTGATGACTTCATGATACTTCATGCTTTACCAAGGATGATTGACTCTGATGGTTAGTATGATAGAATGATTCAGTATTTATCTTCATAAGAATCATTAGGAATTGTAGATATATTTTACATGGTAAAATTAATGTATGGAATTAACTTCGTCAAGTGAATCATTGTATTTGTAACATTATGAAGAAATTCATTGTGAGATGTCAAAATTACTATGTTTATGTTTTATGGATCCATACTATATTGATAGGGATTGGAGGCATAGGGTGTGACACTTTTACATTATGACTTTCTATTGGATTTATATTGACATTATTATGCATGCATCCAGAATTAACCGACTTTAGTAATTTGATAGATTATGAACCTATCCTATTATGTTTTATCTCATGTTGATAATTGGATAATGACCTCATTGTGGTTAATTGAATTCAAAGGGTATAATATTGTGATGAATATTTTCTTTTAGGATGATTCAAAAAAAGGTGAATTAATTTAATGAGATGTGATTATGGTTCTAATGTGAATGATTTAAGTTATGCTTTGTATAATAGAAAATATTAAACTGAATTGGTTGAATGTTGATTCAAATTATGTGGATGTTATGATTTTTTCACTTTGTCTGTGATTTCTTTGACTATTGATGTTTTAATTGAGATGTGCAAGAAAGTCCATGGAATAAAATTCAAAGAACTCAGACCAAACATGTGTAAAGTAGTAAGCCAAGGTTGCATTTATTGAAGAGGAAAAACCTCATTTGTAATAGTACTTTTTTTCCATAAACATGTTGCTTGCATGTATGTGTAATTGTTATTTGTAAATGTGTTATTTCTAGGTGGACATGCCATGTGTGTTGTGATGTGTATTTGTGGTCACTTGACACATGTAATGTTTACATGTGGAAATGATATGTCCACTTACAAACATTAGAAGCATATCTTGATCATAGAACTGTTTTGGAATCTCCAATTGACCCAATTGGTTAGAAAGCATTAGATTCAGTCAAATCACTTGGAATGCATATGTAAAATTTACATGGGTTTTTGAGGGGTCAAATGAAAAATTAGGTTTGAGTTTAGGCAACTTTTAGCAAACCCACTTGGTATACATATGGGTAAAGGTCATTTTAAACCCTAGGACAACTCGTAGTTGACTTGGGAGGCCTTCCAAAAGTTGGTTCCAAGATGGACAAAAATAAAACCAACTTTTGGAAGCAAGACCTTGGATAAGCAACCTTCCAATTTGATGTAGGAAACTTTTTACCTTTTCAAAGCCACCTTTAGTTGCCAAACATAGTAACATGTAAGTGGTTGCGAAGAGGGACCTACGCGAGCTCATGCTTTCTCCAAGAGAGTTGTGGGAAATGTGTAGAGCATTTTAGTGGGTCCCTCCATTATTGGCTAAGTATTCACCCACTTTCCAACTTTAGAGACCATCAAAGAGTTGGAGAATTTTGGAGATTTTTGAACAAGGCTCTTCATCAATTTTCTTGTCCTAGCTTGGCAAAGATTGGTCTTCCTCACCCATTTTTATTTTATGTTCTTGATGAAAATGGTGATTGCAAAATGTTGTATTGTGTTTATTGTATTGAGAATATGTAATGTTGCAATGCTTGATTATAAGTCTTCTTGTTGTTGAGAATTTTGCTTATTGATATGTGTTGTTATGGGAGTGTCAAATGGCCATCGCTTCCTTGGGAGGTAGAGTTGACCTTGGGGGTGAAGGGAGGTGACTTCTTTGAGTGTAGAGTCTCTCCTCAAGGATGAGATGGATGCAACAAGGATGTATGGGCTCTATGTGTCCCTTTCAGATTTAGGACATAAGAGGAGTTATTGACTAGCAAGCCTTATCAGGGGTCATAAGGATTTTGAGGTTTCTATGCGATAGCAATGTGTATTTTCTATTGCATTGTGATGGAAAGTGTTCTTATTGATATATGTGGCTTTCTCCTTATTGAGATATCCACCTTCACCCCATTGTTGACATTGAAGGCCATTGTGAAGCTTGGGTGTTTTATGTATATAGTTACAAATTTGTAAGTTCTATGTTTTGTGTACTATGAGAGTGTGTAACCTGGTTTGGTATCTAGTTCTCATGCCTAATGGGTGGCCTTGTAAATGCCTAGGTTGTGAGGTTAGCTTTCCATGGCTAGTACAATTTTATTGTAGGTTTATTTGGTGGAATTTTAAAGCTTGGGAATGAAGAATGGTATTGCCTTGTTTCCCCCATTGTTCTATGATAAAATTTCTATTATAATATGGAGTTGGAGAGTCTCCCAATTTTCTTGTAATTTTTTATTCTATTGTTTAAGTTGAAGCTAAAAATGGAAACATATAGGTTATGTTGATGCATATATTCATTGTGAAAAATAAATGAGATTTGAGTTTATAAAAGCTTTGTTTCCCCTCTATGTTGCTTGTATTTGCCCTCTATGTTGCTTGTATTTTCCTTGATAAATAGGTTGTTGTTAAGTGTTAAAATCTACCTATAATAGGTTGAAAGTTATGTTTTATTGGTATAAGTAAGACTTGTAAAGATAGAGAATTTTATATTCAAAAATAAAGAAATCAGATTTTGACTTAATAGGGATTTGTTGATGTTGGTTATGGGTACTAAATGAAAGAATGGAAGTTGGTTAATGCTAAGAAAAAGTTCTGCTTTAGTTTTATTTGAAGTGTAAATGTGGAAATATATTGTTTTGTTAAGACAACATTGGAGAGTCTAAATTGCTTATAGAGTTTAAATATTATATGTAGTAGAGTGTGTATAAATCATTTTGAATCAAATTATAAAAAAAAAATACCATGTGAAGATCTCATTAACCCTCAAATTTGAACAATCCAAATATGTACATACTTACATACTTGGTTGCTAGTTTAAGAAAAACTTGGTATTTCTATTATTGAAGATTGAGCTCAAAAGAAAATAAAATAAATGTACTTTTGAGAAAAAAGAAGGCATGGCAAAAATTTGTTTGCAGGTCATCCTTCCCTAGTATTGATACTATAAAGTTGTCCTATATTTTTTATAGAACAAAGTGAATCAATAAGAAGAAGCAAACCACTTGAATATAGATATATATACACACACACACACACTTAAGAAATATGAAGTTTTAAAACAAATTATGTTAGAATTATAGTTTTATGATATTTAAAGTTAGAATAGAGTTCCCCAATCTCTCTAAACTTACAAAAATTTCTAGCCCCTTAGAAAACATTCTTGAAATGCACAACATGATGGTGCACTAGACAAACCATTTTCCAAAATATGACAGGGGTATTAGACCACAACAAGAATTGAACTAAACATTTCCATTTTCAACTTGGTCCTGCATTGATAGGTTTTTCTTTTATCTTTTATAAGTTGGAAATAACAAGATAATAACCTCTTGATATCCATATTTTATTGAGCATTTTAAGCTGAAAGAAACTTACATATAGACAACTAAATTCAATAGTCTGACAACCAAAACATCCAAAACTTTTCTATGATGTATCATTTCATGTAGGCCATATAATAGCATATAAGTGTGTTAGTGAAAAAAATTTGTCTTCCAAGAAAACATTTACAAATTGACCCTAAAATTCCTAGACAAGAAGACTCAATAAACACTAATAGTAGGGTCGCCTCACAATTGAAAAATGTAAGCGCCCTCTAAATTATTTGGGTAGAGCTCCCCATGCAAGATTTGTAATGAATTTAAATACTATAGACATAGATGCCTTTAACTAGAAAACACAGAACACACACAAACATCCACTTGTAAACATGATGTAGATGCAAAGAAACTAAATAACAAAAGAAAACAATAAGTAAATGATACAAAGCTCATTTACTCAATCATTGCATTATAGAAGAAATGTTGAAAGAAAGATGAATTATTCTTTCCAAATACATGAATAAGAAAGGCCCAAAGTCCAAATGATAATTGTGGTAATAATTATATGTTTCAAAACTTTATTTAGAGAGAACCAAGATAATTCAAAGATTGACATTGATTGGAAAACTTACACACAAACTCAAAGTTTTAATATACTAAAACTTTCCTCCTCTAAACACAATAAAACAAAGAAAGATTAGTTGCCTAAAACACATAAATTACTATTCGAAAAAATATCTCCCCTCCTATAGTGCAAAGTCTACAAAAAAAAAAACAATCACCCTTCCATGTCTTTCTATTATTTTTGGCTCTCTTCTGGTAGCACAAAGTCTGCTCTCCCTAAGCTAAAAACTGGAACCCTTCTTCTATCTTTTTGTAGCTTATTTAACCTCTTTACTTTCTGATGATGTCTATTAGTTATAATAATTGATTCTTGCAACTATCAGGCCTTGGAATCTGCCAATGGTAGAAGAGATACCAGTCTAATTCATTGTATGCATATACATGTATGTTCAAGTATTGCTCATGCAACTCAGGGACATTTGGTCAAACGCATGGAACGCATCATCCTTATGATAGACCTTTCTCCATGCAATTATGATTGGATATGAATTTGATCCAAGCTAAATACCTCCACCAGTACCTATGTCCTTCTTTTACAAATGGGCTCTCTTGACTTGTTCCTTTACATTCTATAATTCACATTTGATGCTTCATTCCTTGTCACATTCCACAAATCTCCTTGAATGGTAATTTTCTAATTGATAGAAATCTCTTCATAGTAACATTTGAGTTCATTCACCTCCCATCAAACTTTGAATACATATGAAACTTTCAAGTTACTACTCGATCTTCATGAGCAACTTAATTTATCATCGTGGCTTGTATATCGCATTGGTTCTCATGGTAGACTACTATTGATCAAATTTCATATATGAACAACTACCAAATACTAAGTTGGCATACCATTGAATGATTTGTAATGCTTCCCTTGATTTTGAGTTCTATTGTTGGTGTGTCAAAGATCAAGAAATGAACTCAGATAACCACAAGGCTAGGCTGGTGTAGACTAAGGCTAAATGATTGGCTTCTTCAAGTATACTTGATCTTGATTCAAAAGCACTGACTCTGTCACAAGATTTTGTTAGGAATAAGGTGTCTCAACCTTGGATAATTCCTATTCTTATTATTTGTTTTGTAAAATTTATTTCTTGCAAATAATGTTGATGTGTTGGCATCTTGAAT
This sequence comes from Cupressus sempervirens, assembly GCA_028749045.1. Taxonomy (NCBI): domain Eukaryota; kingdom Viridiplantae; phylum Streptophyta; class Pinopsida; order Cupressales; family Cupressaceae; genus Cupressus; species Cupressus sempervirens. The sequence goes on from CM053786.1 coordinate 406,520,985, forward strand.
TGTGTATAAGGAGATCATAGCTAAAAGGGTTATGATGGATTCCTATGACATGTAAGAGCTATGTTAGGAAGATTCATTGACAGGTGAAGACATGTGGCAACTAATAAATTTTAGTACTATACACTCTACCCCAATAGTGAGGTTCGGGGCATCAGCTTGAAAATTTTTTTAGGGTTCCCATTTTCTTAGAGAATGGTAAAACCCTAATACGGTTACCTTTGGGAGTAACCCAAAAAGTGAAGCACATGTTATAAGCATTTTTACAGTTGCAAAGAGGTGTATGCGAAAAATTATATTTTTCATATTGTGAGTTGCTACTAGAGTCTTCTATTGTCACTGTTGAACTTGCATTGCAAGTGTATTGTAACCTTGTGTTGAAGATAATATATTGTGCAGGTTCTAGAGGGGTGGGGTTGTTTTACCGAAAGATTTTTCCCCACCGAAAAATCTGTGTTATGTGTTTCTTTCTCTATCTATTGTCTTTATGCTTAGTTGGCTAAAATATTGCTATTTACATGGTATTGAATCCGTAAGTGTAAAATATTTTAATAGGATTTGCACCATACTTTTCTTAAGAGATTAGTGCAAGAAGTTGCTTCTGCACCTGAGTTTCCTTATAGATTTTGTATTAAGGAGTGCCCTCAATTCATTTAGGAAATGATAGCATAATATATGAATATTCTGATCTTAGAATTCCAACACAACTTCAATGATTTAGAAGTTGCCCCATCATGATATATATATATATATATATATATATATATATATATATATATATATATATATATCATATGTGCAATTAGACCATCATTTTTAACATTGATTCCAAAAGCCCTTGTGCTACCATCTTTTGATGATTCATAGAAAATGAGAAAAATGAATTCAATTTTATCAATTCTGCAAACATTATCTTTCCATTCGGACTAGCTTTCTTGGAAAATAATCCATGTTGTAATTTGTAACTGAATGATGGCTTGAATCATGACCAATGCACTTAGAATGGGAGACGCATTCGTTGGGTTTGCACCAAGATCAAGTCCTCCATGATTTTTCAACATCCCCCCATGAGAAATTTCCTCACAACACATAAAATTTTGCTTGACGAAAAAGGATGTTGAGTGCCAATTTTTCTCAACACAAAGTAGTACCAAGTGGCAGGAAGACAATGCCGAGCTAGCTCAATACAAGAGTACACCAAGTAAACTCAACACTTAGGCAACTCAGCACAAGACTATGTCAAGTGAGCTCGACAACAAGGGATGTCGAGTGAGCTCAGTCACCATTACAGGTGATGATCAATAGAAGAGGATGTCGAGTGAGCTTAGTCACCACTGTAGGTGATTCTCAGCATAAGAGGATGTCGAGTGAGCCTTGTAGAAATAATAGAGTTATAACCTAGACAAAGACTAGACCGAGTGAGAATATGACAGAATGCCATTAAAATGTAGAGGGTCAAAGCATGAAGATTTCAACAAGGAACTTCTCAAATGCAAAACATGAAATAATGAATAAAACACAAGAACAACAAGATATGTATGCCTTCTTGCTTGCTTGCTTATATTCTATTCAACAAAACTATTACAAAATCTAGGAGCATTTGGCTTCAACCAGAAAACCCTAAAATCTTCAAACTATTAAAACTTTAAACTTACAGCTCTAATGGTTGCATGCCAAAATGCCTGGAGCAATCACTACTTCACAGGTCGAATCAATAAAACTTATAGAATAACAAGATGAAACATGTGCAACTACAAACATGAAACAACTTCCTTCTATCTTCTAAACTTTGACTTGATCTGCTGATTGATCTCCTTCTTTGTTTTGTGCTCTTGCACTTCTCTGCTCTACTCTTCTACAACTCTAACTGATTGAATGAACTAGATTCATTCCTTTTTGTCTCTTTGCCAAAAATGGTTTCCTTCTCATTTCAAAATTCAAGCTCACCTACTTGCATTGAATTTTATGACTGTTGCAGGCCATCAAGGTGGTAGGTGGGCATTTGGCTCTAGGGGAAAACCTACTGCATTAAGTATTTCAACACTCCCCCTTTGTCCTGAGCCAAAAAAAAAAGGATCACTCTTAATCCAAATTAACTACACCAAGACTCTCTTTTAGGTGCACAAAAGTTCCAATGCCTAATGGCTTTGTGAAAATGTTTACTAGTTGCTACTTAGACTTGTAATATTCCATCTTGATATCCCCATTCTCCACCAATTCTCTAATGAAGTGATATTTGATCTCTATATGCTTACTTATCCCATGGAAGACTGGATTCTTGAACAATGTAATTGAGGATATGTTGTCACAATAAATTGTGGTTCCATCCTCTTGCCTTTCATTCAATTCTATTAAGATCCTCCTTAACCAAATAGCTTGACATGTTGTTGTATTCACTACTATGTATTGAACTTCTACTATAGATTGAGAAACAATAGGTAGCTTCTTGGATGCCCATGAAATTGCACCTAATCCCATATGAAACATGTATCCAAAAGTGTTGTTCATATCATCTAAGCCTCCATCCCAATCACTATCCGTGTAACCAACTAACTTGAAATCATTTTTTATAGTATACAAAATCCCAAATCCCTTGGTACCATTTGCATACCTTAGGATCCTCTTTCCCATTTGCCAATGAGAATCTTTTGGTGTTTCTATAAATCTAGAAATCAGACTTACTGCATGCATTATGTCTGGCCTAGTTGTAGTCATGTACTTCAAACTTCCAACCATGCTCTTGTATAGTGTTGGATTCAGACTTTTTCTGCAATCTTCCTTGCTCAACTTCAGACCTACTATTGTTGGTGTTGGGGTTGCTTTACTATTGTACATCTTGAATCTCTCCAAGATCTACCTTGCATACTTTTCTTGAGAGATGAAGATGTCATCATGCATTTGTTTTACTTTTGTGCCTTGAAAATATTTCAAGAGACTTAGGTCTATCATTTCAAATTCATTCTTCATAGCCTTTTTGAACTCATCAATTAGGAAATTATCATTTTCAATGAAGATCAAGTTATCAACATACAAGACAACAATCAACACATCACCATTTGTTGCCTTAATGTATAGTGTGGGCTCACCATTGCTTTTGCTAAAGCCATTTCTCATCAAATATGAGTCAATCCTATTGTACCATGCTTGTGTAACTTGCTTGAGCCCATATAGAGCTCTCTTCAATCTATAAACTTTGTGTTCTTCACCTATAACTTCATAACTAGGTGGTTGCTCTACATACACTTCTTCCTTCAATACACCATTCAAGAAGGAAAACTTCACATCTATTTGATATACCTTCCATTTGTGCTACGCTGCAATTGCTATGACAACACACATGGTTTTCATTCTTGCAACTGGGGCATATGTCTCATCATAATCTCTGCCATATTGATGCTTGTACCCCTTGACCACTAAACATGCCTTATGCCTATCTATTTTTCCTTCAACATTGCACTTGGGCTTGTAGACCCATTTCACTCCAATTATTTATTTCTTGGGAGGTAATGTAGTTAACTGTGATGTCTCATTCCTTTCAATAGCATCTATTTCCTCATCCATGACATTACACCATTTTTCTTCATTCATAGCTTCCTCAAAATAAATTGGATCACTATGAGAAAATAATGCAAAATTTACACTCTCATCATAATCTTCATCATACCTTTCATCTTGGTATATCTCCCTTAGACTCTTGGTCTTTCTTGGCAATAGGAAGGTGAGAGTGGGATCTGAATTTTTAGTATTACTGCTACTACTATTTTGTATACTAGCTCAAGGTTGTCTTGATGTGCTTGGAGCTGTTACTCAACATGTTAAGTGTTACTTCCCTTTCTGCCTTTTTCTACAATCTATATTAGTTGCTCCATCATCTTGCTGATCACCAATGCCATCTTCTTCCTCTTCAATAGTAGGCACTTTACTTGAAGTGCTTGAGGATTCATCTACCAAGCCATCCCATAACTAATTTTCAAGAAACTCCACATCTCTTGAAATGATGATCTTCGTGGCAATTGGATCATATAGCCTATAAGCTTTTGATTCCGACCTATACCCTATGAAAATGCACTTCACACCTTTGTCATCCAACTTTTTCCTTTATTCCTTACGTACATGTGCATATGCTACACATCTAAGCAATCTCAAGTGTTCAATTGTCCAAGCCTTAGGAAGAATCTTGTCACAAACTGACTCTATAGGACACCTGTTGATCAAGTACACAGCTATTGCTACAACCTCTCCCCAATATTCAATAGGGAGTCCTTTTTCTTTCATCATGCTTCTTGCCATTTCAACAATGGTCTTGTTCTTTCTCTTACCCACTCCATTTTGTTACAGAGTATAACTAGTTGTAAGCTCTTGTCTTATGCCATTTTTCTTGCAAAAATTTACAAACATATTGGAGATATACTCCCCTCCTCTATCTGATCTAAAGACCTTAACATAGTGTCCACATTCTTTTTTAGTCAGGGCTTTAAATTCAACAAATTTATCAATTGCTTCATATTTGTTCTTCAAAAAATACACCCATGTCCTACAACTAAAATCACCTATGAATGTCATAAAATAAGTACTCCCCCCAATAGAAGTAGTTTGCATAGGGCCTACCAAATCAGAATGCACCAATTCTAATGGTGCTTTAGCCCTTCTAGAATTTTTAGAATTAAAGGGAAGCCTATGTTGCTTACCCAAAATACAAGCCTCACACTTGTCATAGGAATCTACTATGCTTGGCAAACCATCTATCATTCTTTTCTTGGACAACAAATTTAAACCAACAAAGCCAAGATGTCCATACTTGAGATGTCAAATCTTAGAGGGGTATTCAATCACACTCTTAAGAGTTGATTGCTGATGTACTTCTATACATGCATGCTTGGGAGGTGCAACACTGACTTGAGAAGAGAAACATGTATCTATTCTCAAGGGGAACATCTAGTTCTTTGTCATTTGGACTGTTGCAAGTAATCTATTACTCTCATCCTTCTCACGAATGACACACTTGTCATTTTCCATCAGCACCTTGTATCCATTTTGAATGAATTTTCCAAAACTCATCAAATAGTGCTTCATACTAGGGGCAAAATATGCATTCTATATTTCTTTCTTCTCACCTTGCTTGGTGCAGACCATAATAGATCATTTGCCCACTATGGGAATGGTTCCATTATTTCCCATCTTAATTTTAGACTTAAAATTATTGTCAATGAAAGAGAATAAACTTTCATTACCACTCATGTGGTTGCTACATCTGCTATCTAGGTACCATACCTCAGGGATTCCTTCTTCAACAATGTTACACATGATGAAGGTTGTGGGATTATTTGCATTTCTCATGTTCACATCAGCCACATTAGCATTCTGCTTTGACTAATCACCCTACTTCTTCCAGCATTCACTTGCATAATGCCCATACTTATGATAGTAGTAGCATTCAACATTGCTCTTATTGGAGTTGTAATTCTTCTTACCTCCTTTAGAGCTATTTTGAGAAGTCCTTGCTCCCTCTCGGTTGCTTGCTCATCTTGAGCTTTTTGCACCAACATTCCTTTGACCATTCCTTCCATGACCTCTACTTCTTGAGCCTCTACCAAAGCCATTTCTTGCTCTCCCCCTGCCTCTTGAATTCTCTTGAGCCTTGAAAGACTACTCTTGGGAAGTTATTGCTGATCCATTTATCTAGTGCTCATGGGTTTGAAGAGTTCTCATCAACTCATCCATGGTCAATGTGGTGAGGTCCATTGCTTCCTCTATGGTCATGACAAGATTGCCATATTTCTGAGGCAAACTCCTCAGTATCTTCACTACAATCTTTTGCTCATCATATTCTTCTCCATTTGACTTGAGTTGGTTTATCAAAGTGGAGATTCGTGAGCTGAACTCTACAATAGGTTCATTGTCCCTCATCTAAAGGTTGTCAAACTCTCTTTTGATCATTTGTAGCTTCACTAATCTAATCTTATCAGTCCCCTTAAAGTTTGTCTCAAGGATGCCCTATGCTTCCTTTGCATAATTTCCTGCTACAATCTTGGGAAAGACTGTTTCTATCATTGCTGCCTCAATAAGACTTAATGCCTTTGCATCCTTTCTTCTTGACTCCTTTAGCTAAGTCTTTTGATTGTTAATAAGGGTAGCATACTGAGATGGGTATGTCACATCATCAAGTCCATTTATCACAAACTCTCACAAATCATTTGCAACCATTATGGTTTTCATCTTCTTTGCCCATGTATCATAGTTATGTCCATTAAAGGACGGTGGCTACTACCATATCTTTCCTACATCTCCTGCCATGTTAAATAACCTAGAAAAAAAATACCCTAACTCATTGTGGATGTGGGGCCTTAAAGATCTAATACCATATGAGAAATTTGCTCACAACATATAAAATTTCACTCGGCACAAAGGATGTTGAGTGCTAGTTTTGCTTGACATAAAGCAATGCCATGTGGCAAGAAGATGGTGTCGAGCTAGCTCAACAAAAGAGGACACCAAGTGAACTTAGCACTTAGGCGACTCAACACAAGACTATGCCAAGTGAGCTCGTCAAAAAGAGATGCCGAGTGAGCTTGGTCACCACCACAGGTGATGCTACAAGTGATGCTCAACAAAAGATGATGCCGAGTGAGCTCACTAGAAATAATAGAGTTATAACCCAATCAAAGACCAGACCGAGTGATAGTATGATAGACTACCATTAAAACATAGAGAGCTGAAGGATGAAGATTTCAACAAGTAACTTCTCAAATGCAAAACATGCAATAATGAATAGAAGACAAGAACAATGAGATATGTATGCCTACTTGCTTGCTTGCTTATATTCTATTCAACAAAACTATTACAAAATCTGGGAGCATTTGGGTTCAACCAGTAAACCCTAAAATCTTCAAACTATTAAAACTTTGAACTTATAACTTTAATGGCTGCATACAACAATGCCTAGAGCAACCACTACTTCATAGGTTGAATCAATAAAACTTACAGAATAACAAGAGGAAACACATGCAATTGCAAACATGAAACAACTTTCTTCTATCTTCTAAACTCTGACTTGATCTGCTAATCAATTTCCTTCTTTGCTTTGTGTTCTTGCATTTCTCTGCTATGCTCTTCTGTAACTCTAACTAATAGAATGAACTAGATTCATTTGTCTTTTTGCCAAAAATGTTTTCCCTCTCATTTTGAAATTCAAACTCACCTACCCGCATTGAAGTTTCTGACTATTGTAGGTTGTCAGGGTGGTAGGTGGGCGTTTGGCTTCAGGGGCAAACCTACTGCATTAAGTATTTCAACACTCCCATCTTCCTATGTTTGACATGACATATGGCCACAAAATAGTGAGTAGTTTTCAAGACGATTAGACTTTTCTTTTCACTCACTCCAATGACAATGTTGAGTAGCAACTTGATTTTCATATCATAGTAGTGCAAGACCAAAGTTCCCAACTACTGGTTTAAAATTTGGTGTTAGAAAAGTGTGATTGGAATGCAGATCACAATGAACTACACAATCAATCTAACACCCCTCATGCATATTCTAGCCTGTACTAAGCATTCTAGATTTTTCTGATTTTGATTGTATAAGAGAGGACACTTTGATTATTTTCAACACAGTGTCTAATCAGGACCACAATATTTCCATGTTGAGCCAACTCCAAACTTCCTTAAGAGCTTATGTGCTTATGTTGTTTAATGATTATAGTCTAGTCACTAGGATGAACTTGTGAGAAAATTCCTGAATTACTTTGCAATGCTTTGAACTATTGCTAAATTATCTAGTGAATTAGATGGATCAATTGAACCTTTCTGAACTAGATAAACCTATTTAAACCATTGAACTCATGCTTCTGGAATAGAACTCTAAACCTCTGCAAACTGAAATTTAAATTGGACTTCTAAATGAACCCTGCATTTTGAGCCTTCAAACTTTTGAGTCCTTTGTACCAAGATGAATCTTCAAACTTAGTTCAAAAAGGTTCAAAACATTGCACTTCAAATTTAATTACTAGGATCAATATGGGTACCAACAAAGTTATAACTAAACACAATCACAATTCACTTTCTAGGGGTCAAACAATTTGGAGGTAGAAGTAAAACATAAATTTAATACATGAAGAGTTATCTTTAAAAGCAGTTTCACAATAAAGCTTATGCAAACTAACTATAGGTAGCACTATGGTGGTCAATTTGGTTGTCCAATTAAGAAATCATTCAATCTATTTCCATTTAAAAGACAAACACTATATCATATTAATTTTAGAACAATATTTGAGTCATGAGAGGAATGAAACAAGTTATATTAAATCAAATGATTGATGTCTCATATGAAATTAGTAAGTCTAATGACTTGCTCAATAAGTTGATTCCTTAGAGTCCACAAATAATAAAAAAGCTAAAATATGTAATCTCATGTTCACTATTCTCTATGAAATCTAGATTCCACTAAGTGACACATTGCATTGTGGCATAGCCTTTGGCTGCAAAAGCACAAAGAAGATTCAGTGTAGCCAATACTTGGCAGTAAGACCCGATCATTCTCCTTCCGTCAAGAATTTGTGACTTCTCGAAACAATAATCTCCATTAATGTTATCTCCCCTATAGGTAGGAAAATTTAAACCATTTATATCTTTGAATGGTTTAGATAAAAGTTTTGCAAGTTGTCCAATCATTCTACCTACCTAATATCTATAAGGACAATATTAGATTTTAACTTGAAGAAAGAGGATGTATAAAAGATTTATTAGGAAAACCAACTTTTCTAAAAGGTTTCAATCTTGGAGGATGAAAATATACAAGATTTAAGGCCTTTTTGAAAGATGGTCCTAAATTTAGGATATCGACAAGATCGAGATAGAAAATGAAGAAATTAAAAATAAAAAGATTAATTGAACGAGCATAGATGACACTGACAAAAATGTCTAAAATTATAGGATGAGTAATTTACACAATGAACAAGACAAAGAACTCCAACCTAAAAGGCACCCTGCAAACATATCTTATGAGTGATGTGAATAATCATCTATTCTTGACACACCAACTAGGGTGGTTGCTAATTGTGGAACAAAAATAGTGTAGAGTTTGGAGGCATGACCTTTTCATTCAAATAAGTTAATTATTCTATCAAGGTAGCATGATAGAAATCATAAACTTGCAAATGAATATGCATATCGAATAAATGCAAATAAATATTAAATTAGTATATTTAACAACAATCCTAGTAGCATAAATCAATAAACAAATCATCTTTTCACAATGATTCTATAAAGAAAGAAAGAGTTTTATGTAGTATTTCCAAACTAATTATCATGAGGCAGTAGAAAACATAAAAATAATAAATTTGAACTATAATACTAATAGCAGTATTAGACTAAAAAAATCATTTTTACCCATTTAGCTCTAAGAAATAATACTTTCAAATAATGATTTCAAAAGCAAGAAGAAAATTGAATTAATACTACATTAATTCATGTTGAAAAACAAACATGTTATATGTATATTCTCTAATTAGAACAATTCAATTTATGTGTTCTATTATTTCAAGATTGTAATATTGAATAAGAAAATAGTTTCAAGAGACTTTAAATGCAAATCAAATTCCTCTGAAGGCTTTAATGTTCTTTCACAGTCTCCTAGTAAAATAAGGAATTTACTAAACCCCTTGTAAATTGTAAAGATGAACAAAAGAAACCAAATAACTCACTCATATTGGGGGAAGCCAATATTTAACTAGAGATAATAAGAATGCAAGGTTTTATGTCTATCTTCAATGTGATATGATAAATGACAGTTTTTTAGTTTAAGAATGTTCTTCTAATTTCTCGTTTAAACCACAAGCAAGATGATCAAAAAGGTAGTGTGTCATCACACCATATTTCTTATAGTCTGACCTACTTTGATGGGGTTTACAAACACAGAACAAGCCTCTTTGATACCACTGTACTGTTGAAGATGGTAGCTATGATAGAGATCTTTATCTCTGGAAATAAGGAATTTATTACCATTATTTTTATTATCAGTTAAAAATGACACTTATGTTTAAATTATAATATTAAATGTAATGACACGTCATTCTTATGCATTGAGGCATAAATATTCAAAGAGTTATAATTAATTATAGGAGTTATGGGAATCTCAAGAGACCTTTAGTTATGATGTGAAGTGTCTCTCCTATTGTTATATATTTGCTTCAATAAAGGGATATTGTACACAAAAACATTTCATTATCAATAAAGATATATTTCTGTTGTGTGGCTGGGTTTTTCCCTTCATTTTGGAAGGCTTTTCCCAGGATATTTCTGGTGTTTATTGATTCATTTTTGTTCCTTCTTATTGCTATTTATCACCATTGATTTCTAGACTAAAATTTAACATGGTATCAGAGCCTGATTTTGATAATAACATTATAGGAAATTTTCTTTTATTTCTTCACATTTGTGCTTTCAGATTATTTACGGTTGAAAAGAGTAAATGATATGTTCAATGGAGGAGTTGTCAGTTCATTGTACCATTGTTTTATGAAGCCTTGAGATTCTACTATTGAACTTGTTGCAATAGCCCCGCTTGTTATATTTTTTCAGTTATATTTCTTGGTCGATTTCCAAATCATTTGATAATATAGGTGTTGCCATTTTGGTACTATTTTTTTAATATTTGTCGTTAGCTTTATTGTAATCTCATCTCTATAACCTCAAGTCATATGGGAAGTCAAGGATCGCCGATATATTTCTGGATAGTATTTGGTTCTGATTTATAGGAGAAAATGCAAGGAAGCACATGCATACCCGTTCTCTATTGAAATCAAGCATCATCTTCTTGTCTGGTATCATGTTAATGGAGTCTTCGATTTTTCTATGAGGTTGCATTTTTATTTTTAATTGCATCATGAGTACTATTTTGATCTCTGTATGAGTAGCTCTTTCATGTCGTGAAATTTTGCATTTATTTAATTTAATTATTTTATCCAATTGATACTCTCATAGTATCATTTTTTATTGCATTTAATATTCCTTCTCGGCAAACAATATTGTTATCATACCTTTTGTTGTAGCACTCTAAGCATTTCAAATCTTATCATTAGAGATATATTTTATCATCCACGATGGAAGGGTCTTGTTGTGGCAATTACATTTGATTTCCTTTGTCTTACTTGTGCAGGTGGAATTTGGTGTGTACTCCTTATGATCGAGTGCTTTATTGATTGCCATGTTTCCACATGCACGATAGAGTTTTTATTATTATTCCTTCTATCCTTGTTGATAGTGTCGATCTCAGAGGCATCCAGTCATTTACTCTATGTAACTGTTCTTTGTGGTGGAGTAATCGTATCATCAATTTTTTGTCTTTGTCGTTTTTACTTGTTATGGAACTATCATTTTGGAGCTATCTTTTTTAATATTACTGTCATGTGTCAGTTGGCCCATTGAAAGGTTCTCGCCGTTCGAATGATTCTTGGGGTGGGTCATATGAGAAAGAAAGTTGACATATTTGTTTTTTGTTTCTCTAGCAAGCTTGTGCAAACATCTTTTCTGGAGAAAGAATTTCTACTGTAGAATGATTTTTTTCTGACAGAGACTATTCAAGCATATAAAGTACAAGATTATTTTAATATGGGGATGCGTATAGTTTTGATATCATATGAATTTCATTAAGAAAAGCCAAATATCATTCTACGTCATGAATTTAAGGTGAAATAAGGACAAATCTGAAATGAAATAGACTACTTACGTGGGCATGTTATAGGTCAAGGGAATAAGGGTTCTGACATCGCCACCGGATGGAAGATAAGGCACAACATAGATCCCCCTGCTTTGATGTTGAAACGGTGGATACATCTGAAATGGCAACACCTCAGGAAAGGCCCTTGACTGCTTTGCAAAAGAAGAAGCGATGGCACTGGATGTTTTCCCTTGCCCTTCATCACTCATTTTGTCCTCTCTTATTCCGATCAAGCAAGGGATGGAAGGATGCCAAATTGTAACTTCAATCAAGATACACAAACAATAAAAAGTTGTGACTAATAAAATTCTGGAGGTTGTAGATAGCAACTGAATTTCATAGGAATGCTAGACTTCAAAGAGGTGAAGTAGAAGTTTCAACAATTGGGTGGATATGAAATTCAAATCTAATAAGACAATTAGAGATAAGTTTTTATATTGGTCATGAATTGTTATATCTAATAATAGTGTTTCCTTATAATATTTGTTCCTACATGATAAATAGATTTTATAAATCTTTCCTGACTACAGGATGCAACAAGAATCATAAGATATGAATGTTGCTTCAATTAAAAACACATATTTGTGTTCAGATATGAAATTTAGAGGGAGTTGTTCTTGGTTGGGAGGGAGTATTTATAGTATCTCTTCTTTTCTTTACATGCTTTTAATGTTTGGGGGCTTTGTAGAATTTGAGACTTAAATGTAATTAAGTCTTGTCTTTTGTTATGCCTATTTCTTTTTGTGTGAATAAATGAGATTGTAAGATCAGCTATGATAACTCTTTCACTATGCGATAGTGAACATCTTGTTGAAAGAGTCCATGATGTCATCACGCTGAGAGATTCTGTGATGGGAGTTGTATGTCATGTTGAGAGATTCCATAACAGTTCACATTGAGAGAGTCTATGAATAAAAGCTTAGTTGCGAGTCTTGCAAATCTTTTCATGTTGAGTGATTCCATGAATATGTGTATTTGTTACAAGTTTTTATGTTGAGTGATTTCATGAATGTGTATTTGTTATAGGTTTTCATGTTGAGTGATTCAATGAATATGAGTAATTGTTACGGGGTTTCATGTTGAGTGATTCCATGAATATGAGAAATTGTTACAGATTTTCATGTTGAGTGATTCCATGAATATGAGTAATTGTTACAGGTTTTTGTGAATCTTATAAGATATATTTATCATTGACATTTTGGTTGCAATCTTGTGTGATTGTTCAACCAAAGATCTCTCTTTGGCTAAGAGGGAGTGTTGAAAATGGTAGCTACGATAAAGATCTTTATCTCTGAAAATAATGATGTTATTACTGTTATTTTTACCATCAGTTGAAAATGACACTTATGTTTAAATTATAATATTAAATATAATGACATGTGCAGTTCACATGTATTGAGACATGAATATTCGAAGAGTTATAATTAATTATAAGAGTTATGAGAATCTCAAGAGACATTCAGTTATAATGTCAAGTGTCTCTCCTATTGTTATATATTTGCTTCAAGCAAAGAATATTGTACACAAAAATATTTCATTATCAATAAAGATATATTTCTGTTGTGTGGCTGGTTTTTTCCCTTCATTCTGGAAGGGTTTTCCTAGAATATTTCTGATGTTTATTGATTCAGTTTTGTTCCTTTTATTGCTGTTTATCACCATTGATTTCTGGACTAAAACTTAACATGTACAATATTTCAATCTCTCAAACTATGTCTTGCTTGTATTTTACATTTGGGTATTATTCCGTTTAACGTGATTTAGTAGAAAATAACAATCTAAAGCTATAACATGTGAAACTAATTTCTGAAATAAGAGCCATATAATAATTCTGCTCTCAAGAAATAAAAGGATCTGTCACATTATGGATCATTTAAAATACAAAAATTTAGTAAACTAAATAAAATGTCCGACCTTAATAACTATATTTTGGCTCCCAATTTTGGAGTGGTCGTTTGGGGATCATCTTGCTTTGCCAAAACTAGAACTTGAGTTCAGAACAGAAAATAGCCACAACAACCATGCTACTAACAACAGCATAACACCTGAAGCAACTGAAACTCAAACAATTGCCCATAGGTCACAAAAAGCAAGCCAAGAGATCTTTTCCAAGGAAGCAACCGTCGACTATATACAAAAATTAAGTAGTTTTAGAGGTTGAATAGGGTGGAATTAGCTGTGATTGATCATTCGCATTAGCCCTTGAGTTTTGGGTTGAATTTGGATGCAACAAAAAATTGAGGGCAAAAAGACGAAACCAGTATTTCAGTTTGCTTGGATACTGAGTGGCCAAGGAAAGGAGGAGGGCAGACCAAATTGAATGTAAAGGTTGAAAATTTGGGTCGATAAATTTCTATTGTGCACCATTTTCGCACGCTATGAAAAGAGCTTGGGCACTTTTTCCATTCCCAGAATCTTGCCACATCTTACATGCCTGAAAAAAAAATTTAATTAATTGCTTTATTGATGTTACTGATATATAATAACACACCGACAAAGACAATGACTTACCTGCACTCTCTTGCATTATATATGGAAAGCTAATCTACAATGCCAATAACAGACTGCCAAAAGCCTTATATGTCAGTAAATTGTTGAAATCTTATTGGCTTTTAGCAATCTATTTAATCACTAGATTTTTTGATTGCCCTCGCAATGGTTTGCTGCCATAGCTGGAACTAAATGTAATCTTAACTAGATGACAAAATATATTACAATTAATCCAAATAAATGACCAGAAGACAAATGTTGATTGTGAACTCTGAAAACAATTCAATGAAACGTCAACACTATTCTAAAATAAAACAGTGTGTAGAAGTAGTGACGTGCATTTTGTTTTATCCGTATTATCCACCATCACCAAAATATCCACAGGAGCCTTGTCCCAGGTTAATACGATGGAAACAGTTGGCATCTCTCACATCAATTTCTCTTGCAACAATCTTGGAGATAAATTTGGTTGCAGTTTGGCAATCAGCACATACTTGAAGTTTTTTACAGCTCTAATAGTTGTTTCAGGGCGTATTTAACAAACAAAAAGTAATTGCCAATTTTTCAGTATGGCAGAGAAATAATTCCCTTTCCTCTTCTTCCACATCATTTAGAAAATGTCTTGAATCTGGAAGATACCCTGCCGCGTTCAACTCCCAAGCCAATTTGCACAGATCTTCTCTGTCTGTGGGATCTACACAAATTGGATGGAACATTTTATGGCCTTCAATCCAGCTACACCCAGGGATCTTTTTAATTGTCTATCTTTCATCAATCTACTTACCTCTTGAATCTCACCTCACTTGCCCACTTGACGACTTCTACATATATCATAAAACAAATAATTGACTGATACCTCAACGGTGTATATAAGGAGTGATGTGCATTTCATTCTATCCATATTATTCTAGTGCAAGACTTTTTTCAGATTGCTTCATTTAGCATCACCAATAATTTCCTCATGAACATTGTCCCCGTGTAAAATGATGGAAACGTAAGCATCTCTTGCAACAATTTCTCCTTCAACAATCTTGGAGACAAACTTGGTTGCAGTGTTCCAGTTGGCACATACTCAAGGGTTCTTAACAATTCTAATGGTTGTTCCATAGAGTGTGTTTAACAAACAAAAGCAATTGTCAGGTTTTCGCTATGGTGGCAGAGAAATGATTCATTTTCCTCTTCTCCCACATCATTATGCAAATGTGTTGAATCTGGAAAATTTCCTGCTGCCTTCGTCTTGTCAGCCGACTTTGCATAGCTCTCTTTTTGTCTGTGGGTGTGTGATCTGTCTCCCACACTAAATGCAAGTACCATTTTATGACCTTCAATTCAACTACATCAAGGTTCTTTTTAATTCCCCTATCGTTTCACCAATTTCCCTTAACACTCGAGCCTCGCCCCACCGGCCACCTTCTACATATATCATAAAACAAGTCACTGTCAGATACCTCAACAGTGCATACAAGAGCGATGTGCATTCTTATTCTAGTGCAAGACTTTTTTCGGATTCCTTCATTTAGCATCACCAATAATCTCCACAAGAGCATTGCCCCTGCTTAAAATGATGGAAACGGTAAGCATCTCTCACAATGATTTCCCTTGCAACAATCTTGGAGATAAATTTGGTTGCAGTGTGGCAATCAGCACATACTCGGAGGTTCTTAACAACTCTAATAGTTGTTCCAGGAGGCGTGTTTAACAAACCAAAAGAAATTGCCAATTTTTCACTGTGGTGGCAAAGAAATAACTCCTTTTCCTCCTCTTCCACACAAGTACGCAAATGTCTTGAATCTGCAAAATAGCCTGCTGCCTTCATCTCCAAAGTCAATATCCGTAACTTTGCATAGATCTCCTCTGTCTGTGGATGTGATCTATCACCTGCAAAAAATGCATGTACCATGTTATGGCCTTCAATCCAACTACATCCAGGGATTTTGGTAATTCCTCTATCTTTCATCAATCTCCTTACCATTTGAACCTCACCCCACCTGCCCACTTCTGCATAGATGTTTGAGAGAAGAACATAAGTTGTAGCATTTTTTGGATCCAAATCAAAAAGCAGCATTGCTGTAAACACTCCTAAACCCAAATACATATGTTCCTTACAGCCACCAAGAAAACACATCCACACAATAACTAAAGGTTTAACTGGCATCTTGAAGATAAAGTTTAGGGTTTCCTCAATATAGCCTGCGCGGGTGAGAAGGTCAACCATGCACACATAATGATCAACAGTAGCTGTCATGCCATAAGAGTTGCTCATTCGATTAAAATGTGTACAGCCCTCATCAACTAAACCTGCATTGCTGCATGCACATAGAACACAAGAAAAGCTTACAGAGTCAGGATGTGTTCCAGAGAGCTTCATTAATTCAAAGATTTTGAGAGCATCCTTACAAAATCCATTTTGTGCATATCCTGCGATCATGGCATTCCACGAGACCAAATCTCTTCGAGCCATTTTGTCAAACAGCTCACGTGCCTTGTCTATGCTTCCACACTTTGCATACATGTCTACCAGAGCATTTCCAACTATGATTTCAGATAAAAACCCTGCTTCCATAATGCTTTGATGGATGTCCATTGCCTGTTCCAAGGCTCCCATTTTGGCACAGGCAGGGAGGATGCTGGCAAATGTTGTGGAATCTGGCTTTTCACCGATCAATCGCATTTGCTTGAAAGTTTCCAAAGCCTTTTCAACAAACCCGTTTTGTGCATAACCTGCAATCATGGCATTCCAGGAGACAACATCTCTTTCAGGCATTTTGTCAAACACTTCATGTGCCTTATCTATGCTTCCGCATTTTGCATACATGTCTACCAGGGCAGTTGCAACTGCGAGATCTGACAAAAATCCTCTAGCCTTTATGCTTTGATGGATGTCCATGCCCTCTTCCAAAGCTCCCATTTTACCACAGGCAGGAAGGATGCTGGCAAATGTTGTTTTGTTTGGTTTTATACAAGCCGATTGCATCTGCTTGAAAGTTTCTAAAGCTTTTTCAACAAATCCTGTTTGTACATACCCTGCAATCATGGCATTCCACGAGACTACATTTCTTTGAGGCATTTTATCAAAGAGTTCACATGCCTTCTCTATGCTTCCACATTTTGCGTACATGTCTATGAGCGCAGTGGCAAGTATAACATCAGACAAGATTCCTCTATCCTTGATGCTTTGATGGATATCCATACCAAGTTCCGAAGCTCCTGTTTTGGCACAAGCTGGGAGGACGCTGGCAAAGGTAACTGAGTCCGGCTTCATACCTGCCAATTGCATTTGCTTGAAAGTATCTAAAGCCTTATCAGTAAAACCATTCTGTGCATAGCCTACAATCATTGCATTCCATGAGAAGACATCTCTTCGAGGCATTTCGTCAAACACTTCACGTGCCTTGAGCATACTTCCACATTTTGCATACATGTCTACCAAGGCAGTTGAAACCACAACATTTAACAAAATTCCTCTATCTTTTATATCTTGATGGATGTCCATACCCTGATCCAAAGCTCCAATTTTGGCACAGGCTGGGAGTACACTGGAAAATGTGAACTGATCGGGTTGGAAACCTGTTCGTTGCATTTGGTGAAACAGTGTGACTGCCTCGCGAGGGCACCCACTTTTTTGGTATGCTGCAATGATCGTATTCCATGAGACAGTGTTTCGTTCTTTCATGTGGTCAAATACTTTACTTGCATCTACCAATCTTCCGCATTTGACATACAGATTGATAAGATTGTTATGAAATGTTGTGCATGTAAATCCCCTGTGCGCGACGAAAGAGCGGGGTGCTTTCCCCTGTAAAAGCGCAATCTTGAGAATGCAGGCCTGCCGTAATCGAAGATAAAAGGAACCTCCAAGAGGATTGTGGATCACAAGGGAGGAAAACCTGTGCAGCTTCTTCAACATAACTTTGCTACGCAGACATGAGTATAGGATGGCAATTACATTATACATAAGAGAACATGTGTAATTTTATTCTGTTTGCGTCTACCACAATGATATCGGCAGTGGTGAGGCGTAGAACATTTTATTGGCATCCTTACTGCACCCGGAGTTTAAACGGGGAATTCCTCACAGGCGAGGACACGGGTTCAATATGATTTCGATAAGTTCACAAGGAAACATATTCTCTTGGGGCCCGTTTGGTTGTTGGAATATGATTCGAGAATTGGCATTCAGAAATTTTGATTTGGGATTCTGGAATTTGAAATTCAGATTACTGTTTTGAGGATTTGATTTGGGACCGTTTGGTTCACCAATAATTCATTATGAGAATACACATTTTCACCATTTGGTTGCACATTTCTAGAATTGGATATGAGGCATGGCCATGCCAAAACTCAAATGGCAGACAAATTAAACAAAAAAAAAACAAAAAAAATCAAAGGAAAACAATCTACAAACTGTCCTGTTAGTGAAGCAAATGGCCACTGCGACAGCTAGGGTTTGAACTCGTGACTAGAACCTCAGTGAAATGCACAAAGGTAGGGTCAGCGCAAGAAAGAAGCCGTAAAAAATTGGTGAATCTACATTCAACACAAAATTACCACCATTCTATAGGAGTTTGGTTGGCCAAAGAAGAAATAATGGGCTGGGTAAGCAGCACATATACCTTTGCGCAGCTCCTCACAAGTAAAAACAATGGCACTGTAATGAATAAGAAAAGAAGGGCCTCGTATTCAGAGCAAAATCTATTAAACCCTAGCAAAATGGAGAGCAAAATGCAACCATACCTTTGCAGAGACGTTGAGAAACCATAGAAAATGGAGAGTAGAATGTTTGGCAGAGAAAAAATGGATATGCAAACAACAACGTGAGAAACCAGAGAAAATGGAGCAAAACGTTTGCAGAGATAAAATGGAGTGCAAACGAATATAATCTGGTAGACAAAAAGTTTGAGTGCCAAAAAAAATTAGGTCTGCCGAACTTTTAAAAAGTTTCTTTTGTATTAATTTGCAATGCTCGTTTTTCCCAAAATTGGAATTAAAATGGGTATTTGAGCAATACCAACTATTTGGAAGGAAGACCGAATACTCGAATTGGGGGATAAATGAGGATACGAAATTCTAATTTTCTCATATTCCAATTCTCATTTTGTCAACCCAAGCAGTGGATTATGATTTTTTTAGAATTCGCAATTCTAATTCCTGTTGATATCCATGAACCAAATGGGCCCTTGTTGTTTTTTCCATTTTCATGGAGGATTTCTTGGAAACTGTCATTTACTTCTATTACTTATCATCTAGGATTTTTTTGGGAAGTGTCATTTAGTACTATTATTTTGTGTTGCAAGTACACATTTTTTCTTCTCCAATCTTTTTGGGAACCATCTAGTTATCTCATGGATGATGAGACCTAGGCACTAATAATCTAATCTTACTCTTAATTGCCACACACAAGTAATCTTTTTTATAATGATCTCAAGTGAGATGGAACTCTTGCACGCGATGAGCTTTTTTCATCGTATTTGATTTGCTCACATGTCAATGTTTCATTTCCTTTCACTCTTTGTTTTGCTTCATCCATGTCTTATTTCTATGAACTAGTCTCTCCATGATAACTAGTTAGGGACAATGGTGTTTATCTATGTTTTCAACTTTTCTTAGACAACTTAATAAACAAATTACTTTTGAAGCCTCCAACAAAAACATACTTGCTTCAGCTTAGAGAATATCATATGGGACCATTGATTTGACTTTTAGGCTACTAGTGATAAAATACTTTTGCATTCTTTTTATTTGTTTCCACTTGTGATTTGAAAGGTTGTTCGTACAAATCTCATAATGATAGAGGACAACCAACATGACCAATAAGCCAAAAGAAAATTTTCTGGCTTACTATTCCCATAACTTTTCTTGCCTACAAGTATTTTGCAATAGGAATGAAGGTTTTCCAACCTAGTTGTATCTATGTTGTTATACAAGTCTCCTAGGCAAGCCTGTTGTGAAATCAATTACCAAGTACTTGTATTTTTTCATAATATCTAATAAACTTTCTTCAAACCTAAAATTAACCTAATTCTTCTTCCTCTTTAAAGAGAAAATCCTAATCTTACTTTTTTTGCATTCAAATGTTCTCTCAAATCATTGATAATTTGTACAATTAAATTAGCATTATTTGCATAAAGAACTAGTTTCACCACATATCTAGCAATGTGGAAGTCCTCCTTAATGTTTAGCAACATTTCAAGTTTATAAAATGACAATCCAAATGGAGTGGACAAGAGGGGACATATTTGTTTACATCCAATATTGTTGCAAAAGCATTCCAATATGCCATCTTTAATTCTAATTATAGCTCTAACTTGCTCACAAATTCTATGTAGTACCATTCAAAGATCATTAGAGATATTAAGTTCTTCCAAATTTTGTTCCTAGGAACAATATTGAAGGTTTTTTTGGAATTTACAAAAGACCAAAAGACTTCTCCACCTTAGAGGTCCCAAACTTTCGCATTTAGGTGCCTTGGTGTAATGATTGATGGTAGAGTGTCTATCTCAATCTAGTATGTTCTTTTGCTCCTTTTCTTTCTTTTTCTATTGGATAGCTACTAATGTTGTACTCTATTATGCTACCAAATAGCTTACTAATAAGTGGATTAACGATAGTATTATAGTAGTTATAATGATCTCTACTTTTGTGGAGAGAGAGAGAGAGAGATGTAGTAGTACTCTATTCCATTGAAAATTCACTTTGACAGACTCTATTGAAAAGATTTTGAATGTGAAGGAAAGTAACTCCATTCCCAATTTAAGAATTTCACCTATATATCATCAATATTTTGAGCTTAATTACTCAATAATTTTTTTATAGCTTGTTTTACACCTTCCATTGATAAGAGATCAATTGAGGTACTAATAGAGGGAGGGCTATTTTTATCTTGGATTATTCATAAAGGAGCTTCACATAGTCTGATCATTGACCATCTATGTTATTGCTTTCTAGTTTTTGTGTTGAATCTCTCCCCAAAATCCTTTCTAGGATTGTGTTTACCCAAAAAATCATGTAATGCTTCCCCCAAATATTTGGATTCTTCCTATTGCAACATGAGTATACATCCTTAGATAGAGCCACTATTAGCACTCAATATTTTTTCAAAAGCTGACATTTCCAATCAATTATAGCACCTAGAAGATATTCTTTCAATTTCTCCTTGAATGACCCAATTCAAAGGTATATATATCTTGCAATCATGTAATGGTTATGCTAATACACTTTGGAGATGTGTTAATCTTTTATAAATGGGTAAATTTTACATTTTTAGCCTTGCATAATCAAACTAATGTATTTTCAAGATGCCATATTTGGGAATTCTATGAAGGTTTGCAACTTACGTATTTTTAAATATGTCATATGTCATGATATTACTAATTTTATTTTGTTAGTTGTATTTAGTAATAATTTTTTTGTTTAATAGGTCCAACCATGTATAGATTGTGTTAACAACACATAAAACCTTTTTCAAGTATTTTTTTCTTTATATCATTTTAAGTACATATTTTGTTAGGAAAAATGTCAAATCAATTTTAAAAAGTTACACTAATATAGATAAAGTCCTCAATTTTTAAATATATGATTTTAAAATTATTTAATGTCAGAATAATTTAAATTTTTTACTAAGCTAATTTTAGTAATATATTCTAATTTTCTACGATAATAATTTATATTTATAGTTAAATTACTTTATTATATGATTAAATTGGCAAAGAAAGATTGAATTTAAGTGTATTACAATTCAAAATAAATCTTAATCATACTTTTTCTTTTCATGATCATATTCATTTATAATTATTAAATTATAAAATATAATGTAACTATTACTGCATACAAGATAGTAAAGTTGGGAGAAAATGGGCAAACCTTCAAGACATTGAAGTTGATGTAAGACCAACCCCACAACTCCCAAGAATCACTTGCATGCAAACACTTGTCATAGAAGAGAGAAGCAAAAAGCTATGGAGGCTGGAATTGCCAAATCCATAGATGAGACATTCTTGATGAGCCAAAAAAAGATTGTTATTATCAAAAGTGAATCAATCTCAATTCTCAATAGAATATTTACAATGAGATATCATTCTTAGAAAGGAGATCAAAACCCTAAAAATGTCTAATCTAGGTTGCATCAAAATAATTAATAAAAGAATTAATTATTACATGCCTAACGTTTAACTTAATCAACTTAGGAAATATCTAATTACTTTAATAACCACCCCCCCAGCTAAAAATTTAGAAACTACTACTTAAAGTAGAATTGAGTCCTGACAAACAAGGCCTAATGAGGTACTCAAGCACAACCAAATCTCTAAAAAGAGGAGAAATAGAGAAAACTACATGGGAAAAACCCACTCCAAAAACAGATGAAAAACATGCTAAAAGAAACAAGTGAAGGATTGAAGAAGCCTCCAAACTAGGGAATATCCCAGAAGATAGGAACAAAAGATGATCATGAAGAACACAATTAAAGCATGTAGAAGCTACAAAGCTCTGTAAAAAGTAATTTTTGATCTAAAGAACCTCCAGTGAAATAGAACTTGACCAAGTAGAGAAGACTATAATCTACATCAAATCAGGAGGCACACAAAAGAAAACAACTGACCTTGAAGATACATATGGCATGAAATACCAAAGCTTGAAGAGTTGATCAATCTAACCAAGAAAGTATGAGAAACAACATAATAACCCCCCCAATGCAGATGAGAGTGAGGTGATAGGCAACTAGAAAAGTGGGCCTAAAGAATTGCAAGTCAAGGAACAACAATCAAGGTGCACACAAGAGTACATATGTGTGTACTGAAGTGATCAATCTCAAACTCGTCATGAGGTTAATGTCACGGAATGGACACTCACTAGACAAAGGAAGATTGTCATGCCCACAATTCAACAAGGCAAAAACACAACTAAATTTTTTCTTCTGAAGTGTAGAAGGTGAAGGTAAGAAACTTAATCTATTCTTAAACTAGGAGGTGATGAAGTTAGATGATGAAATGAAGTTTGCTCCACTCAGGAAGTAGATCTCAAGTTCACTATGAGGAGGTCATCAGGTTGCTAGTTACTAAAGGCAAACTATATTAAAATGTTATGATTATGAACCCTCAATCTTCTACACCCAATATGGGACACTCTGATGTGGAAGTGAGATCCAAATTTGTGTTAATGTAGTGGTAAGAGTTCTAAGGATTGCAACAAGTAGGTATTTTATCAATTATTCATCTTGCTTCTATTAATATTAAATGTACCTTTATATTAATATATTATTTATTTATTTATTATTAATATTCAATTATTATTATAATTATTATTTCAAAACCACTTATACCTTCTATTCTTAATATAAATCTTTTATTTTAATTGTTAATATTAAATTAAAATTCCTATATTGGCAAATAATGTTCAATTAGATATCAGATAATACTACCATCTAATCACATACTTTCATTTCTTTAAACATATCACCATACTTATAGTCACAAGCCTAATTTAATACAATTTTATGTATATTTAAATTTTCTTTAGAAAGAACAAAACAAATTAAAAAATTAAAAAATAGAATAACAACCAACTATTTACCCTCTAATACTCTTTTCTCAAATAATTAAATATATATATTTAAAAAAAATAACTAACCACCCCAACTTTTTTTCCATATCCTATAGTTAACTTAACACATTAATATTTTTTTTTTACATGTACTAATATTAAATAGCAATTTACATTATCCTCTTTTTACCTATCTTTAATTCCACCCAATAAACTTTTAAAAAATAAATAAATAAATAAAAACAAACCTAAAACAAATTACATTATCAACTTTTTACCTATATCTACCCATACTTGAAATATCAAAACAAAACAAGTTGAAATGTCAATATATTTATATTTTTGTTTTAGGATTATTTCTGTATCCCACCCATCTATTAATACTATAATCTAATACTCTCATTCTCACAAAATAACATTAAACATTTTAAATTCCACTCTTTCATAATAATTTCCTAACTCTCTAAAATTTAACATCCTTTGAAATGTTATTAATATAATACTATAAATCTAATACTTTAAATCTAATGCTATAAATTTAATACTATAAATCTAATGCTATAAATTTAATATGTAAATCTAATACTATAAATTTAATACTATAAATCTAATACTATAGATTTAATATTAAAAATTTAATACTATAAATTTAATACTATTAATTTAATACTAAAAATCTAATACTAAAAATTTAATACTAATACTATAACCTTATTAAAACTGAAAATGGACTTTATTTTTATATACTCTACTCTTACCCCACCTAAATCATAATCATATCCCTACACAAAAAAAACTAGAGTCTGATCACCCATGACTAAAATGATGGAGGCTGACATAGCTCACAAAACAATGCAACTACCACTTCTTTTATTTGCAAACGCATGGTCATTTCAATGGAGATTTTTTTGTTTTGCTTTAAAAAAACACACACAATACAAGTGGTCCCACCTTTTGTCTTCCCCAAGTTAGCACATAGAAAAGGAGATAGGTGGAAAATAAAAGGGCGAAGGGGATGTGTACCCACCCCAAATCTACATTTAATTAAATGCCCCCATAAAGATAAGGCTGCCAAGTATGGAGGGGGGGATGATTTGTCCTTTCTCCCCCCATCTTGCTTTAAATTTAAAAAAATAAAAAATTCAGCCCTAGCAATAGTATGCAGCCTGCCCCCTAGGTTGGGGATTTTATTAATATTATATATTTTTTATTATATTTCTTTCTATTTAGTCCATTGGTCATTAAATAGGGTGAATATGTACTTAACTAATCTTTTTGAAAGTCTTTCTTATAAGCAATATTGATAAGATAGTGACTTAATATTTTTTTATTCTTTTATTTTTTAAAATGGTATAGGTAGAAGAGTGTTTATTTATTCTATTCATATTATTCTATCGACTGTATTTTTGTTTTGGAATTGGATTTAGTGGGTTTGCCATACATTTTCTAGCAAGCAATATTCATCTATAGGCTACTTTTGAAGTTAATTTCCTTTTACTAGTTTTCTTCATGGATTCTTATATTTGGTTCAAGATCAACATGAAATAATAGAACCATTCTTCTTATCAATGTAATTTTCATGGTATATATTTGTAATGAACATATTGAAATCTATTTGCATGGAAACCTCAAAGAATATCATTTATCCTAAATCCATTATCAAAATTTAAACCATTATTGAAAAATTGAATACATAGTTGAAAACTAATTCATTTACAATAGCTTCTAAATGCAATCTCCATATCTATTCATCTTTCAAGATTGAGCAAGAATGCATCTATTTTTCCTATGAGAGTTGAGAATAATAGGATAACCAAATGAGATAAACTCTTTCACTATCTACAATTATGCTTGATCCATTCCTTCCACTCATTCAAATACAAGATAATGAAGCTACAATCACAAAACAATAGTGATCTCTTCCATCACTAAAATATGCACAAATACAAGAAGGGATTACTTCCTTCATCACATCACAAAATGACATATCTTCTTCTTCTTCAATGCAAGGAAAGTTCCAATAGCTCTATGAATCCAAAAGCACAACCTTTGAAAAAAAAAAAAAAGGAACCATGGAGGCTCACCTCCCAACCTAGGCTACCCACCGAGCTTGGGGAAACAAGGCACAAATGGTTGCATACTACACATTCACATATCATGCATGATCACAACAATATAACAAAACTCTACACAATACATTACAAGACAACCCAACCCAAGGCTTGCACATAGATTCAAGATTTAAATCAAGTTTTAGGGTGAAGGTGGGCTCTCTCCATGAGGAGGATTTTCAAACAATGATTCACAAATATGCACGTATTCTCATTATCAACATGCCCTTTCAAGGCTTACAATGAATTCCCTCTTCACATACCTCCTTATACCTTCCAAAATGCAAGTAAACAAGAAGTCCATATTCCATTTAACACATAAAAACCATCTCCACACATGGGAGGGTTCCTCAACTACATGAGTGAACCCAACTAACCCCTTCACCCAAGCATCTCTTCCCTCCCAAGGGTGAGTGATGCTTCACACCCTTTACACAAACACACAACATGAAACAAAACAAGATTCAAGGAAGAAATCACATAAACTTCTCACATGCAACACTCAAACAAAAAATAATCCTCATTAACAAACCACATCTATAATACACCAAATTTATTATTGAATGAAGAACACCATATCAACTATATATGCAAATGAAGAACACCATGGATCATGGATACCAACCTCACTCCAAGCAATGACAATGGAAAATTGTAGTAGAATTCCTTATCCTCTTCCTCCAAACCCTAGTTGTCTCTAAAGATAGAGAGTGGCCAAGTGAGTTTCTAATTTGGTCATGCCTCTATATATCACTCTCATTTTTTATTCAATGAAAAATGCATTCTTTTTGGGGTCCCCTAGGTCTTCTAGGCACCCTAGATGTCATTATTAGCCCCCCAACTTAAAGTATTAACATGGGTAGGGTTTATTTTCATCAAAAATTTACCTTAGAGCTACTATTTGGCCCTCACAATGCTAGGTAAGTTCAAATTTCAAATTTCCTATGGTAGTAACCTTGTTCTCTTTACTTTTTTAAGGCAATATGTCAAGTTTGTCAATTAAGGTATTTAACTTAGAATAAGGTGGCCACATGATCCATCATTAAAGAACATATCATTTCACATAATGAGTACAAGTGTCCAATGACACACACAAAATTCACTATACATCACACATAACACATTCAGAATCTACACATGAAATACATACTACACAGATTCATCTCACATTTACAAAATAAACACATCACAATAAAGTTTATGAATCTTATAAAGATTCACCTTTGTAGAGTCATATTTACAATGTGTTTATACCTTGTTTCCCCATTATGTTTCCATGGTTCCTTTCCTAAGCACTAGACTTGAGCATCAGTAGTCCCATGAGAAGCCACATATAAAATACATATGAAAGTAAGAGTACACGATGACTTCGTTATTCTACAATTCGCATATAACACATTTCATAATTAGCTCTCTATTTCTAGCATTTACATATAATCATTTAAGCATTAGCCTTCAAGAACAATACTTTACTAAATTCCTTAACAAGATCACATTAAAGCATTAGAATCACATTAAAACTCATTTCTAACATAATAATGAAGTAATGAATAACTATCCATTAATTCATCCACTATGCCTAATACATCCACCATTATGCCACCATTATGTCCTAATACATATCATAATGGAAAACCACAAGGCAAATATCATCAGTTAAGTAGCAAAATTTACTATCCATCAAGTATCAAAATATATGTCAATATATCTAGTCTAGGGAACAAAATGGAAATACAATATCTATGTTATGATGGGTCAGGGTGAGGCCTCACAAAGATGGCAAACAAAGGAAAAACATCAACCACCCATGGAACTTCAATCATGAGTAGTGCATGTACAATAAGGAGCAAGATATGGTGAATCTCAAGAATACAATAATCTACACGAGTGTCTTCAAATGACACTGCTCAAATAAGAAGACAAAATAAGGCAAATGACTAAAATGAAAATACAGATACAATATGGCACTTTATCTTAGTGTGTTTGCAAGAATGCATACAAATGATGTCTAAATAGACCAGAAGAGACATAAGACAAATACAATAGATAACAGAAGTCATGATGAATCATTTGAAGCAAAAAAATTGATCCTTAGACCTGAAACAACTAAGTTATCCACCAAAATGAAAAAAATGTAAAATACTAAATAGAATGTGCCTAGAGAAAAATTTGAAAAAATAGCCAACATCACTAAAAGGATCTTAGAAAGACCTTTCCAATGATATAAAGGATTCCCAAATTAGAGATCGAATGCTCAAGATATGTCTCCTAGAGTACAATATTGAACTCCTAACTTTAACAATAGAAAAAGCCATAAAAGAGCATCACAACTAAAAACTAACTATGCCAATGTGATGGGCCTAGAACTAGCTTTCCAAGATATCTATTTTTTGGAAAATAGAGTTTGTATACCTGAGATATAAGAAAAAATGTGAAGGTAGGTCCAAACAAAGGTTAACGAGGTGACATGAAGTGGTGATGAAATGCTGATGTGGTACTATTGTATTTTGATCTTCCCGCCAAAATTCATAATTCATATTCACCCTTCCCGCCTTTGAAATGTCCATAGTCAAATACCCGTGGAGATATTTAAATACCAAATTTTTACACCTTATGATATATTTTGTGGCCCGCAAGTTCTCCATCGTCAGATCTACAGAGATCAAGGGCAAGCGCCATCGCACTATGGAGAAGCTGCACGAGATCTATGTTAGCGACATGGCACCCTGATGACACATTGCAATGGTGGGTCCACATCTAGGCGAACATGTTTTGACGGGCCAAAAAGTTCAAAAGGCGGCAAGGTGCCATGTCACCATAAAAAAACTCATGAGTTTTCCAATAATGACATAGCGCCTGGCCGGCTAGAGGGTGTTTCTACGGTGAGTCCTAGTGTTTGGCGGGCAAGGTTCGTGGCAATGGAAAATATTCACGAGCGGACCAACGAAAATGGGCCGAGAAGTCAGAAATGTCGGTGAGGTGCTATGTCACCATTGGAAAACTCACGAGTTTTTCGATAGCGACATAGCACCTAATGGAAAGTCGTCGTAGAAAAGAACTTCAGGCAAACGAGTTGGGTCCCATTCTGTACTTCGTTTGCCCAGTTGGAAGGGTCCTCAATCCACGCTAACAAATCAGAACATGCCACATCTACGAGAAAGAGCTACTCAATGGGTCAAGGCAGTACGAGTTGCCAAGATGATGCTACGTAGACCAGTGTGGGGACGCCACGTGTATTATGGGGCTAGGGTTTCTAATGTGATTAGTAGGATCAGCGCAAGTCTTTTGTGGTCGTCAGATCAAAGTCAGATTGATGGTTGGCGCTATCTCGCCTTCCAAAGTTGTGTGATGAATATGATGGTGACATAGCACCCTTCTGCCACGTGTCGGTGAGTCTCAGATGTCAGACGTGTCGGTGAGTCTCAGATGTCAGCAAGGGTCCGTCAAATGGTTGGTAGGTGGCCAGTTCCTATTCATTGATGCACTGAGGGGAATGATCTATCTTGCTCACCATCAGATTGATTTAGATCAACGACAGGCGCCATCTCGCTATGGTGAAGCTGCGTGGTCTTTACCATAGCGACATAACACCCTTTTGCCACGTGGATCAGCAGGGCCAAGTCTCACCAAAGTATGCTAGGTGTCATTCGAGTGTGGTGCGATTGCTGAGGTGGTGCCAGATATGATGGGCCTAGGGTAAGGACAGCATA